>DVQO01001244.1:0-10643 GCA_018231785.1 Danaus gilippus
TACAGCACCGTCTGTAACAGAACACTATCGAAGTAGATTAGCTGGCTAATTAAATTTCCCGTGATTGTTACAAGGGGTTAATCGACTGTAAAATATCATTAAGTATATAAAGTCGCCGTATTAACTATATGGCTTATTACCCATACTTACCTGGCAATTGTATTATTAAGTTATATATTTTATATGAAACTTGTATTCTTAGGATATACATATTTACAAAGATAAATTTGATTTGCTGGTTCCTTTTTATTCAGATACAGAGCTATATGAAAATAAAAAACAATGAAGATGTCAATGTTTCTTTAATGTTTTTAAGGTTTTAACCTTTAGGCTATATTATATAATAGTCATGTCACTCGCGTGTAACTCTTCTTGTAAACGACCCACTGTTTAACAATCAAAGTGAGATGGTTTTCATCAAATGTAATATAAACAAACGGTCTGTGTGTTCGTCTCTAATACTGTTTCTAATCTAAACTCCGCCCCGCCTGTAGGCTACCAATGCCGCGTGAGGGCGGAGCCGTTCGTTCCATCTCATCATCACGTGCACTGATTTTCCCCCAACTCCTAGTGTCAGGTTTCAATTACATTATATGATACCAATACCAAAACATAACAGTCCCAAAGCCACCCGTAATCAGCAGCCTTCGAGATAAAGAAAACAAAAAAAGTCAACGTTTGTTAATCGTTACGAGGTTGCGTTAAGGTAGAAAGGAAACGGCTTATTTGCGAACATTAATACTCAAAAGTAATTTTTCAGTGTTTCACGCGTACGTAAGACATTAATTATTCAGTACGAGAATGCGGAGCGGGCCACCTGTCATGTGACCATTTCATCAAATCGTTTATAGCTCAGCCTCCCAACCTGTCGTTTTTTATGAGTTTTGAAAAAAAGTACGTTATATCCTACTAGTTGGGTAGGTCGGGGCGCCCGAGCCTTCCTTCAGTCAGGTGTGAGCCGCCGATCACGACGGAACGTGTGACGCGAGCACAGCCTTGCAAACGCGCGCGAAACAATACAGGCTTCATCAGGTTGTTGCAAATGAATATGTTTATATGTAATAAAAGTTTTAATTTCTGATTTAAATCATTAAACATTTGTGAGTTGCTATTGTGATCGTGTGTACTTACGCCAAGTGGTGTCTTGGCGCCTTAGGTAAGTTAAACATAAATATTAAATATTCTCTTCATTTTCATTATTTCATTATTATTATTTTCATTATTAATATGTTAGTGTGATATTTTTTATTATAAAGATTTTTTATTATTTAAATAATATAGATAAGTCGATAAATATTACTAATACCATTGAAAATGTATTATTTAATATGTTCTATGAAAAATTTTATGTTAGATAATTTTTAAACAAATTATTCGATATGGTACAATGTACGTGAAGAATTATAAGTTTTTACGTAATAAGTACCTCAATTTTTACTTTTAGTACCATTAAAATTAATAAGTAACAAAGAAAAATATTTAAGAATACTAATAGGTACATACGTTTTAATATTTTTTTACGTCTTAATATGAGCATTATAGAATTTTTTACAGTCATATTGATTTCATAGATTAAATAATAGACATTTAAATTAAGTCACTAGCAGTACATGATACGTTCTGATCGTAGCTCTGATTGATTTTTTTATGTCAGCACTTGCTATTTTTCCCATTATCTATATGTATGAAGTAATGCTAGGACTCGCGTGGCAAGTAATTACCACCAGCGACTAATGAAGTGCTGCCTTATTGAAATAAGGAATTGCGTCACACAGCCCTCGCACAAGTCACCAGTTAGCCAATTTGATGTAATGGCTGGAATCAATTGCATTCACCTGTTTGTTACACAGCGATACAGATCGCAATTAAAGTGATACCTACAATTTTAATTGTTACGAAAACAAATCGGAAGCAACTACATCAAAATCCATGACAAACGCCTTTAACAGGTGCCGTTAGATCGTTATCAGACCCGTCCCCAACGTTCTAAGTTGATTACAAAATTGAGCAATTCGCTTAAAACATCAAAATATTATCATTTGATTACGTCAAATTAAGTAATGAAGCAATGTCGAAGCTTACACATACAATCATTCTATCAAAACAAATGTGTTTTAGCCTAATGAAGATTGTTTTACTTCAATATATTGTGAATTATTAATGCGCGTACGCAGCGGGTGACGTCCACTTCCATTATCCTGATTCTTCATTTGCTTGATTGAGCTTTTAATACGATACGTCGACATACCCGGCCGGATTAATCAGGCCGAGAGCTGTCAACAAATAGACGCTAATGGCGATCGTCACGTTATAACATACATTATTAGGAATTTGATTGTTCGCTAAAGGTTTTGTTCAATGTATTACTACTCATTGTTCTATAGCTAAACTTGTTATTTTACACGATATATTTACAAAAAAATCATCTTTTTTCTTGTTTTTGAAGAGTATTTTAAGGTGTTGTATTATATTGATTTTAACTTAAGCATATATCTTTGCTAGGATGTCTCGTCACGTGCTACTGTCCCGTCTTGCCGAGCACTTCCAAACCTCTTCGTTGCCGGGTCAAAGGTTCCCGTCTCCTGAGAGGAGTGTATCTCCTCATACGCCAACATCACCCCGCTCTCCTCCACAATCCCCCGACTGTCTCTCGCAGCCTCGCCTGGACCTGTTACATCTTGGAGACATCGAAGTAGCAGGGAGAGCTCTGAAACAATACGCTAGAGCTACAGGCAAGTAGCATCATAATAGAGACTGAAATCTTTGGCCTCTTATATTGAATGACTATTATGTAGTATAAAATAATGTTGGAGTGTTTATAAGTGTGTTATTTATTTGTTTAGAACTTGGCGCTCTCATGTACTGCAGTGGTTTGGGAGCGTTGTATGGTGGTGCTGGTGTCTGGCCATTGTTGTTGCCTCACGCACCGCCCTTCTCCCACAGCATCGAACATTCTAGAAACACACCACCAAGAGATGGTAATAATCTTCATATTTGATATCTTAAACTGAATACATGAAAAATGAAAAAACATAACTCCCCTCCGCGTCTTTTTTGCATAAAGCTGGATAAACAAAGATAAGATGCAGTTAATCCCCTTAATTTTTATAAGGATAGTTTTATGTACTAATCTTGTATGTGTGAGTTTACATAACCAATGTTCTAAGTTTGCACCAATTGTTATTTAGTTTCGAAGAAGTAATTCCCTCGGCCTGATTACTTGACTTCTAGAGTGCTCCTCATTAGAATAACTATCACCGTCACTTACCGATTAAACCCGCGAAGCGCTGATACGCCGTCGTTTACAAGTCGTTTACCTCAACAGCCGAACTCTTTTTTGTATTACGTTCATATGTACTAAGGTGAGGCATCGCATATACTCCTTGTAATGTTAAAATTCTTTAAGTATTCAAATGAATGCTTATCCTCAAACGTCGCGGGCGGCCATGAATCAAAGATAACGTACCAAAAAGACCTAGATTCGAACTGCCAAATGATTTCTAATTGAAGTGGAACAAGTTTATATTTAATTACATTTGCATAAACATTTTTAATTATTAAGCAGAAACATTCCACGATAATGAAATGAAAACACTTCAATGCTACAACTTCGCAGTTTATTTAAAAAAAGATCATTAAATAAAAAAATGTAATAATAAAATTTTCTTTTAAAAAATAGTTTAAATTATAAAATGATAAGTTGATTCAGGTGGAAAATCCGATCCATAATGAAATATCTGCTAAGATTTAACTTAACAAAGAATTCATAATAGGCATACAATCTTAAAATGACGCATGAGATCTTTAAATAAAGTCAGATGCTATATTTAAGTTTATTTATACATAATTACTTATAAAAACGATTCCTTAATCAATTTTTTTTTGTCTAGATGATGAAGAAGAGTTACCACTAAATCTATCGACGAAGAACCGTCAAATTTGGTCACCGGGTAGTGCCTGTGAGCGTGAACAGGTCGATACTGAAAGAGAATCGCCTTCACGTTGGGATGGACCCGAGGAAGATACTCCACTGGAACTGGTCAAGAGATGTCAGAGCAGTCCTGACGGTGAACGAGCTCTGAGCGCTGAACCAAGGAGATGCCCATCAGCGCCAGCATACAACACCTACCAGCCTCCTCCACCTTCCACAGACATAAACTTCTCACTCCTACTCAAAAATGAAAATAAAAGTGAGAAGTCTTTTCAGGTAACTGACCCACTGTCTTAATGATACATCGCGACATCCTTTGCTGTGATCAGAATAAATGAATAACTGTACAGTTTCCGTTGCAGTCGCCTTTAAATAGCAAACCAGTATCTTGTAGGTCTTTTTATAAATCAAATAACAAAAACTGCTCTTGTCTTAATAAGTACTCTTGAATTGAAACAAGTCGCGCGCCTGGCGCACGCATTTTGCGGCTCCCAAGCTTCTCACCACTTTATATTCTTCGTTTTTTATCTGCCAACGTTATAAAAATCTCTTATATTTTTAATCAACAGGTAGATATATCGAATCTCAAGTTGTATATAAACATTTTAAACGTTTTATTTTGTATTATAGAGTAGGTATTTGAACTGACAATACAAATGAAACTATCTTTGATTTTAAATTAAATCTCAGGTAATTTTAAATTAATTCGGTTAATTTGATAATAAGTATCTTGATTATTAAAGTGTTCATAATTATGCAAATGTTATAACCGATTAAGGGATACGTTTTAAATTCAGGGGGACGGCGGCGCGTGGCCGGCTCGTGTCACAGTTTTCGCCCGTTACACATCAACCCATCCATGAAAATATAATTCAAATTAAAAAAATAACACTATAAATTTCTTCAATTGATATAAAAATATTTTTATTTATAAATATTCAATATAAAGCAATAATTTTCTTAATATTTCTTAACAAAACTTTTGCTCTCAACAGTAGTCCGAGCAAGTGAATTTTTTAATAGAAGAAGCCATCGTAAAAAATAAGCTTTGTACCAGTTACAAACAGATAACCATATGTGGATGATGATACTATAGCACCTGTGTTGTTTATAAGAGAGTGCATTCGTATAAAAAAAGAATGAAAAAAACTAACAGTTTTTGTAGGCGCGAGGCAGCTGCCCCGCCAACTGTCACAGTCAACGCGGATTTCTGTTGGAATCCCTTTCGCATACTTAACGGCTAACCACCCGATTAATAACCTTATACCCTTGTAATTACATGAAAACTTACCCTTGAATTGTGGTTAAACATCATTGTAATGGATATTACTTTAAAACTAGTATGTGATACCAGATGATAACAATTTAGGTTAATTTGGCAATAAAATTATCAGAATAAGACGTTGAATAATTAATTGCTGAAGAATGTCAATTTGCGGAATTCATTCAATCATATAACTTTATTTCAATGCCTTTTTTTTTTAAATTTAAACTAAGAAGTAAAAGGGAGACTTTGAATTGTTAATAACATGTTTTTGTGCATCAATTTTCACCTAAATTCTTTTCTTTTTTAAATAAGAATACCACAATCTTAAAATTAAACGGTCCATTATAAGTGTATGCTAGAAACAGATAGACTATTTCGACACGGACTCTGAATGTTATTTAAAAACAACTGATCAAATAAATCTAACCAAAGAGCCTTTTGTCTGTCGTTTGTCAACGAAATATTCAAATCATACAAAAGAATTTGTTTGATCACAAAGTAAACACACGGTTTGTAAATCTGAATAACACACGTCACCTACATTGTAAACATATAACTATAATTATAGAAGACATTAAAAGAAAAGATATTTGAATTAAAATAACTAATAACCCCTTGGTATAAAGTAATTATTAGGAATACAAGCGTATAAAGAAATCAAAGAAATGTGAAGAAAGGGTTAAAAAAATGTACTATGTTATTAGAGTATTAGTAGTTGTCGGGACACGTGATAGACACTGTCCATTCATTGTACTTTTAATTATATGGATTGTAAATTTTCACAGAAAAATGTAGTGTCGGTTATGTTACTTATTTATATAAACTCTATCAATACCCTCCTTGGATTTTTCAACACATTACACCGCTGTCAGCATAAATTCATTGTTTATGCATTAAATTTTCATTTAATCAAATAGCACAAACTACTCCACAATCTAAATTCGTGTTATATGTAATTCGATGGGTCAATGAACTCATTATAATAAAATAACATTAATACTTTTATTTTAAATGTTTTATACTAATTTAATAATTTCTGTTCAGTGTAAACAATGCGGCAAGTGCTTTAAGAGGTCCAGCACTCTCTCCACACACTTGCTCATCCATTCAGACACCAGACCTTATCCGTGCCAGTACTGTGGAAAAAGATTTCACCAGAAGTCCGATATGAAGAAGCATACCTACATACATACGGGTAAGTTGACTTCTGGTCTGAACAATTGAAATTGATTTATTCATTTTTCACGAATAAAAAATGTTCACGATACGAAATTTATCGCGTCATGTTAAAATATACATAATAAATTGACAAAGCATTGACATAAGAAACACTACACCATGAAGGAATATTATGAATTCTGATAAAACTTTCAATAAATTCATAGAAAATTCTTGTAAAATATCTTCAAAATAGTTTTCGGTCGATAGTGATTACGTTACGAAACGTTCTTAAACAACAATTCAGTTGGAAATTAATTCTCTGTTAACAGTTGGAGTTAAGTGAGTCACTTTTATTAAGTTTCACACTTGTATTGTGTCATTACGTTTCTGTAACAAGAACTCGTATTATTAACAACTTACAAAGCTTTGACAAAGTGTTTTAATATTAAATGATAGTTGGGACATTATTGAAAATTTTGTTATTACATCAATACGTGAAATAACATTTAGAAATTCATTTGGAACTACCAGATAACATAGAATTTGTCTGATTTTCTAGAGCGGTATATACATATAATCATAATTTCAGCGTCTTAGAGAATATTTTTTTCATTGATTGTATTATTGTATCAACTGCATTACGACTTAATCGGCTTATATGGTACCTACTTTACAAACGAAGTAGTGCTTCTCATGTATTTTGATCTGTTTTATTCATGTCACTAATACAAACAAATTTTAATTAAAAGACAATTAAACTTAGTGAATATCAGAACTATCATTAATAACATATGATTATATGTTTTTATTATTACAACGAACAAGAAACATTAATATACTACTTGGGTTTTGAATAAACATTTATAGCGTACATAAATTATTATTCACAAAGAATGAAAGCTTTTTTGCTATCGTTGAGTTTAAGTTTTCGATCGAAAAAAATGAAGATTTCAAAGAATGCTAGCGACTTATTTGTCCCGACAGAGACAACTCGTCACATCGAGTCTGGTCTAAATGATTTACAGTAGCCGTAAATGGCGTTCGTCCTCCGATAAATGGCTCATCATCAATATTCGAAAATGCAGCTCGGCCCGCAATTAGCAGCCTTCAGACCTTGACGTAACAGCACAAACAAAAAGCCGCAAAGCCTGTTCCGTCTATGAAGGATTTTGCGTCGACTTTTTTTCTCTTAACATCTTTTCTCACTATATAGGTTGCGGGGACAGAATGTGACCATTAATTTATTTATAAGAACCGATTCAATAATTTATTTTATCTAAGATTATATGGGAATATGGAGTTGGAGGCATTTCGTTATACTCGTAGTAGATTTTTGTCAATAATTAGATTGTAATACTGTTTACTAACTTATATTATAATGATATGTATATGTTGCGATGAAAGCCGAAAAGAGGTTTTGTGGATTACAAATTATTCAGAAATTAATATCAGTTTTTCCGGAAAAATCTAAAACCTATTATCTATCAAAGTAAATTAGAAAAATGCGTAGAACCGCAACAGTGCAGCGTAGCTCTTGCGTAATAAGCTTTTTATATGTGCACACTAATTTGCATTGACTGCAACCAATAAGTCGTTAAGGTAATTTTAAGATGAATTATTAAGTAAACGCTTCTGATGCGACGTGTCGAGTTAGTACTCATACCGATATAATTATTGTTTTCACCGTCCTATACCGCTGGCCTACTATTACGTTATGCAAACTGATGAGACACAACAACTGTTAAACTGTTCATTTAAATTAGTTTCACAAATGTAATCGCTGTTTTCATTCTGTTTACTTTTCAAAGGCATTTTACATTTAACTATTACTTGAGGATAACGTCATATTCTTTTCTGTCTGTATTTTTTGCTTTTGTGTCATAATAGTAATAATAATGTCAGCATTTTTTTTTTATCTTCGCAGGCGAGAAACCGCACAAGTGCGTCGTGTGCTCAAAAGCATTCAGCCAGAGTTCTAACCTTATAACGCATATGCGTAAACACACTGGTTACAAACCTTTCTCCTGCGGTCTCTGTGATAAGGCATTTCAACGTAAGGTAGACCTCCGTCGTCACAGAGAGTCCCAACACTCAGACGTTGATTCCAACGCCAGTGTGTCACTCCCCCAACATCGTTACAGATACTATGGCGAGGATTCAGCACCACTCGCACCACTAATTTCTAATTAGTAGTAAAAATAATAAAGAAAAACCTCTATGCTAGAACACACTAGGACTTAGGTGTCTCATCGTACAAATGAATAATTTTTGCGACACCATTAAAATTTGTTTAGCCAAAGATTTTGAGTAATGTCTTTTAAATCAGAATTGATAGGATTAGATCATGAACCACAGTCGTTGTTGACATTACAAAAAAATCTTTTAGCATCTTAAACTTAATTCCGTCCCATCATTGTGATATTTTACGAATAAAATTTGAGCCCCAAAAATAAATGGATCAATAGAATGTGTCTTACTATACAATAAAACGCTATAGCTGTATATAGGACTAAAATATTTTATTTAATTTCTAATTGGTTTATATAAAAGTATTTTGTTTGCGGACTGTTTTTGTCATAAAAAAAAATATTTTTGCTTGTATTTGTGATATAAGAATAGACTATAATTCTAATATCAGACTTATTATAAAGCTTATAAGGCTTATTTTTACTATTAATTAATATTATTATGTATTTATAAAACGTGTCCAATACAAACCAAAGTGTCTTTAAGTCGAGTGTTAAACGCTGTATTTATTTAGATAAGTATTTTTTAAGTAATTAAGTCCTGTAATTATATAATATTTATAAGGAATTGCATTGTTTTACATTTTTGTATTGGATTGATTAATTATTATTAATTCGAGAAACATTAGGTGATGTTTTGTTAACCAATTAATTAATTACCAGACGACCACCACTAAAGCTACCAGCTGTTACCATTTTATGTAATGATCGGTTTTTCTGTTACCATTTTCTTATAAAACTCCTATAAAATTTTGTTTAGTGATTTTTCTATCAATTATTAATGGTCATTTAAGTGATTGCATTTTTAGTTTTAAGTTTTTTGCATTTTTTTATTTAGATCCTTAGGTTTCAGATTCCTTTGTTATAATCTGTAGAATGACAAAGCATTTACGTTATTTAATCTGGAGAGTGGTCGAGTTTTTAATATTAATTGTACTTAAAAAATATATTCAAAGTATTTTTTTTTACTTTATTTTTTGGTTTGTATAATAATAGTTAATTCGCACTAAGTTATTGTATTTCTTTTCTCACTTTATCGAATAAATCGTGAAAAGGTATTGCACCTTTAAACGTTAAGATTTTGATCTCCTGTCTATAATATTTTGTGTGAGCTAGAAAGACTAGTGTAGTTATCAATGTACCAGGATCAACGAAACTACTTAAGGCTATGAATAAATAAATAAATGTTTTTGCTGCTACCATACAACATATGTATAAATATTATCTGCACGCTAGAAATCAGTCAGTTTCATCAAAATATTATATATTTAGGTATTTATAAAGGTAAACGCGGCTACAGAGAGAGCTTATGCTAGCGCAACGGCTAGAACACCAAAGAGTACTACGATCGTTTATCAATACCGTTATTTAATGACTGTGAACCATCAAAATAATGTAATAACATTAGGAGAATTGTAGATAAGCTGCATCTATAGTATAGCGGTGTAACCGTGTCATTTTGTACTAAACTTAAGGCTAAACCTTCATAGTGGCGATTAACAATATCGCCTACATGTGACCTATTTTCTATAATTTAATGTAGTATAAGGCCAGTTAAATACAAATATTTTACCAAGAAAATGATTGTTTTATTTCTTTATATCAAAAAGTTTTGTTACCTTTTTTCTTGTTACGAATTGAAGCAGATTATTGATCGCAGAATAATCGTAACGCGTTATTAAATTATTAAAAATTTCAAATATGTACGTTGGTAAGTACAGACTTAGTCAAATACAGTAATTTGACGTGAAAGGGTTTTGAAATGCGCTGCAAAGATTTTGAGAGAAGACGATAAAATAAAAAAGGGAAAATTTCTTTTTATAAGGATTATCATGTTTCTTTAATATTTTTTTTAGAATAAATAATTAATTAAACGCAACTTTTTAGCGTCATTTAAAAAAATAAAAAATATTCTTAGCAAAAAAAAAACTTTTTAAGAATTAATGTCTACTATTCAATAGCCTAACAATTTTAAATAAAAATTATTTCAGAAAGAAGAGCATGATAAATTCTGAAAAAAATATTTAATTTCAAACAT
>DVQO01001245.1:0-10638 GCA_018231785.1 Danaus gilippus
CCTATGTCATATTTGTCACGATATAACTACGTAGAGATCTCATTTTCATTAATCTCAATTTCAATGTCAAAAATGTTATTTAAAATTTTTAATTTTTTTTCTTCATATTTAGAGTGCGTTGTATAAATACTATCGTATTAAAATAGACGTATCTAGAGCTCACAACGATATTCGTTGAAGATAAATTCCCTTCATTTCTCACCCGCTCACCAGCCGTCACTGTATAAACGATTCTAGTTTCTTTTTTGTATGCGACCGCGGGAATTACAACATTAATCAGACGAAATGAACTCTTTAGCGAAATGTCAAAAGGTTTACCCGGATCTTCGGTATTACGGGATTGCTCAGTTATTTTAACAAAAGAATGCTCCTTTACTATCCAACAATCAGCGCGTATTTAGCACTTAAAACAAACGCTCGTAACCAAACAGCTTTCTCTTAGATAAGACTGGAACTTTGGTCAACATTTATTTAGGCCCAAGTGATTGTGAAATTGAATGCAAATGTATTTAATCATTTTCGTTCCATTGTTTCTTTAAAGCTTTTATCTTTAAAGATAAATGTTGAAAAAACACTAATATTTTAATATTATTGTTTAAGCACATGAATGATTTCGAAATAAATTTTTGTAACATGAATCATTCCAGCACTGAGATAGAGTTGGACCTTTCACTTAGTTTCTAATGAATACAGGAGATACGAATTCTGAAGGGTGAGTGGCGCTCAGGTGAATAAGTGAAGCTGTCCATTCGGTCCGATTTAGATTCGACCGAGCGTCCGAGCAAACATTTCCGCTTGATTAGAGAGTAACAGTTGCCCGGGACACCTGTGTCTGTGAACCGACTTTTCTACGCGCTTTGTTTTAGAATCCAGATTGAACAAAGTTTTAACGTTCGGTTCCTATGTGGGCATCACTTGACTTTTATTCGTAAACGCGTTTGTTATCTAATATTTTATGTGACATAAAATAAATAGTTTCAATAAATTCTTATAGTATTATTGAGATATTAATTGCGTTTTATGTCGTCTATTACTACTAGACACTCGACCGGCCTTTCTAACCTTTGATAAAACTAAGACGATTTAAGGCAACGTGAATTACAGAGTTCCATAAAGTAATACTGCTTGTTTATGGGGGTCTGTTTTATAGACGCCTTAAACGTGAGAATCCTTTATCGACTCATTATAATGACGGTAATGTTAGCAAACAGATAATAAATATGATGGAATACTCCCATCATTAATCATCGTAGAATTTAAGAGCAAGATATTATTTTTTTATTATAGAAGATATAATTTTTCCTGTTTACAAATTAGAAACATGGGATTTTTTAATCTTGTTAAAATGCATAAAGATATTAGCTTGCATAAATATAATATATTAATACATATAATATTGTAACGTTGAATCTAAAAACATTTTTATGATGTGTTAACGAAGATAAATATAGAAGTTTTATGAAATCATGCTTTTTGTTACGCGTCAGTGTATTTGTTAGTATTATATTTGTTTTATTGTTTCAGATATACGTTAATGGTGGTCTGACTACAAAAGCACATGACTCCGCATAACAAAACTTTATAACATCAAGCCACTGCCTACACTTAGGTGAGTTATTGTCTGGATTTTTCTTTATCTTCTGTTCTAAAAACAAAACAAAAATATGTTGTAATAATTTCAAGTTTTCATAAATTATTATTTGTTCAGAGGAATTTAATTCTGTTTGTATATATCTAGCTCTCTTTGATGTAATATAAAATCTGTTATATATTATTTAAATTTTAAAGTAACCTACATCTTGTTCAACATGAATTGAAATAAATACATGAATGCATAAATCCCAGGAACGTTTCGGTACGTCAAAATTTTTTCAATATACCAACACCTGGGAGCCATTTGTGCGGGGTTTCCCTTTAAGCTGTAAGCTTTATAAATGTACCACCATTTGTATAGATTGAAAAACAGTTTTTTACCACTGCAACAGTTCGAACTATTCGTTTAAATCGAGTTTTACTATCCTGAAAGCTATACACTGTAACAATATGTCAGAACTTAAAAAAGTTGCAAACTTTTATTTTGGACAGTGACGATTTACTCAAACGTATCGCATGCAAAAGGTTGAACAATACGAATACATTGTAATAATACTTTATTTACAAAAAGAGAAACCGTCATAAAATATGCATACCTATATTGCCCGTTGTTGAATGATTCATTGTCTTTATTAATTATTCTTTTGTTTGACAATATAAAGTTATACATCAATAAAACTTTTTAATATGTGCTAAGTTCAAGTGCCGCGCATTTTTCAAGTTCTGCGGAATGTTCTCGCAACTTTAAAATACTTGGTTAACATTATATGGAGGAGTGAGGAATTTCTTATAATAACTGCCATTAGTTGTAGGCACGGTGGGATACAGTTATGATGCTGTCATGTTACAAGTTAGTGGGCCGCGAAATATTAAGGCCTTCAGATATTGATACTGACAGGTATTGCGTGAGGTAACTTTGGCGTGCCTATAATATAAAACAGCACTTTCGACTTTATCAAAGTAATAAGCGGAGAATAAGAATAAAGTTCTTAGCTATATACCTAGTTCGATTTTAGCAGTATTGACGGGGATTTAAAATGTTACAGCAGTATTTAAATTACTCAATGTATCCGTCAACGTCAAGTCAAATATATCCAAAACAATGCAAATAATAAATTTTCAATAACTTCGGTTTGTGGTTGATTGATGCGTATTTTTGTTATGTCAATCCAACAATTCACTCCGTTCAAATGACCAAGGGTGAGTTGTCACTCACACGTCCCGTCGAATAGGATAATAATAAATAAATGGAACTTTTATAGTGGAATTGTTTATACTACATCATATTAAAAAATAAACATACCAAACCTTTCAACTCGTAACTATTACAAATGTATCATAACGTATTAAAGTTACTTTGTATTATAAAAATGGCAATAATTATATAAAACTTTCTTCCACATTACTGAGCAGTAAAATGTTTTTAAAATGTATATTTTTTCATAAACAACTAAACGTTACATATCTGTTTCATTATCATATAAATTTTAGAGCTCTATTACTTAGCAATCTCCCTGATTAAGGACATGGTGCTATGTGTGGTGGCGACAGTGCGGCAAATAGGTCGATCGTGGCCCGATGAATATTTATGATCCGAACTAACTTAATATTTGGATGCGGTATAATAATCCAACATTATTCTAACATTTATGATACAAAATCCCTCTCGTTTATTCAACTGACGGCAGCAAGAATGTATAATATTATTTGAATCAATTTTATACTCATTATAATTATATGGTAATTGACATTGATGCCAAATACGGAGAACTGAATAAATATTCATGATCAAAGCTAATTAATAATCTTAACACATAGTAAATAAATAAAGTCATATTGTATGTTTTATATAAATTTTGATATTAAATAAATTTAAAAATATTATTACCGGACCATAAAATAATATCTCTCTTTTAATATGCAAAATATCGTTAGCTACAATATAATTTTGTTGTGGGACATTTACTATTACACGGGTGTTTGAATCAAACGGAATATAAAATGATAAAATTTTATAGATACTTCATGAATCGTTTATTATAATTAGCAAAGCATGTTGTATTCACTATCGTAATTAAGGGTTTCATCCTTTAACATTAACAAATGGATATATATTTTTATGTTCCATCTATTAATTATTATTATTTTATTCAATCTTTTTTATTGTTATTGACAGTTTGGAATTACTGATGTATAAAATTTTAATATCTGTAATATAACTGTTTAAAATAGCTATAGAGAATTCTGAGAAATTTCGTAGAGTTTGGAGTTTTCATTTTCATTAATACTTTCTAGCGCCATTCCAGATAATGAACAAAATCCGGTCGCTTTACAAAACAATTATATTTCTAGTCTGAACGCAATAAAGATTCGGTTAATAAAATAAAACTTTCAAAATAGGGTAAACCTTAAAATGTAAGTACATATACATGAATAATTGAATAATTTTTTAAATTGTTTTTAACTTTTACGTCCATAATTTTTTAGGTCCGAATATAAAGAGGTCGTGCAGTCTTATTGGCTAGATATTGCGTTTTTGGAATGAGCTATAACAACCATTAAAAATGGTTCTAAAAGTAGACCAATCGTAGACTTCACGACATACATTCAGGTAAACATACCAATACCACTACCGGTATCTCTTTGTTGTATACCATAATTGCTGTTGCTATCCTTTAGCAAAATGTCTATTTATGTCATTCAATAAACCTGAAAGTAATCTACAACTACGAATATTTCATTTTGATTTATTTTGATGAATATAATTAAAGTTTTGATTAAATTATTGTAGAGGTTTATTGAAAATGGGTAAATAAAGTGTATAATTATTCGTTTTTATCTTAATTGGGAGGAAGTAAATTAATGGATACTATAACATTCACACCTTACATTACTTTGATTTTGTTGTAAGCAATAAAAGAAATAGATTGCAAAGGAAAGTAACCAACAAGTCTTGGGTGAGAAAACTCATTTATAAAAGACCGATCAAAATGAAAGGCGGGTGAAAAATTGAGAAGGTTCTAAATAAAAGCTTGTTTTGTTGGTTGTAGCTGGTATATTCATTTCGGCAGGCGGGTAAGTGCTGGCGTAATCTGTGCTTGGGCTCGTGTAAATGCAAATTGTCCCATAAAGCCATCCTCTCTCTCATCCACCCTCTCTTTACCCCTAACGCCTCCCGCCATTAATGAAGAGTATCTCGGACCTCGAAGGCGTTCGTCATCTCAACGGTTTAGCTCTGAAATTAGAATTCTCCCTCTATTGCTTCACCTATGTATTGAAGTCCCAATTTGTTCACATATAATGTAAGTTTATAATAGAGTTAGCTAACGACAGGAGACCTTATAGTGAGGGTTATCTGACGTGTTTAACTTAATACCGTTACGATAGAATAGTTACTAACTGTTAACTTATTTAAATTTTCTACTTTACAAAATCTTTATTACATCTCGCACTATAATATATACATAAACATTTTTCGTACGATACAAATACATACTCGCTAAACGAATGTAATGCTGTTAATGTTTTTAAGGAGAAGATTGTTGATTAATAATTTTCTAGAAATGGGTACTAATAAAGTTAGCAAATGTAATTATTGTATTATTATACATCTCCTTTTTTCAACTTTGATAAAAAAACATTCAACGTAAAACTTTTAAAAATTTTGAGATTATTTGTACTTAAAATTTTAAAAAATCGACAAAGTAAAAATTACTTGTTTGTCAAGGACGGGTAGCGTCCTAATTTGAAAGCCGCGACGCTCATTACCGATTCGCGACTAATAAATGTTTTATGAACATAGCTTCCCCTTTACCGGTTGTAGGTGAAACAATACGTACACCGCGTGGGGACCCCGTGTTGAATTACAAATACGAAGACTCGACGTGAATTCGAATGAGGAGGACTATTTGTACCCGAGTCGCGCACGGGATATAGTTTCTTTGTTATATCGTTATGTCTTTACAGGTACGACAAGTTGCCGAAACATTTTGCAGAACTGCACTGCATTTCTAACGTGAATTTTACTTCGTATTTCAAGCTCATATAAAGAAAGGAGTTTATGTAACCATGAAAATATAACATGACGGATTAAAGAAGCCGTCTTCATCGTTATAATAAATTTTGTTGAGTTATTTTTTTTTGACTAACAAATATATTTTAGTTGTTTTAAAAAATGCGATTTCATAATGAGTCATGGTCACTCGAAATAATTTTTATTATTATTATATTAATTAGATATGTACATTGTATGAAATTTTTATAAGTGATCATTTTTTAATATTGGACAGTTTTTGTTAAAATATAAATTTCAAATTACTTTAAAGTCATGATTATAATATTTTAATTTAGACTTACTTCGACTTATATTACATAGTCGTAGTCGCATATCATATAGAAGATTTTTTTGATATACCATTTTCAATTTTAAAGTTATGCAGATCTGTTTGGCACAGCGTATAAAAATTCATTCATCTTTGCTTGCACAGATGCTCGCTCAAGTATAAAATATTCATGAAGGATAGAATAGAAAAAATTGAGGTATTTGATTAATAAGTTAGTGCGAGCGGAATATACATGGAATATGTTATTTTATCTAGATTTCATTAACCATTTGTTTTTCAGAGCTCATAGCGCGACTAATCATAGGCGTTCTTTTTGAACCCGATCCGATGGTTGAAATGCACGTTTTATATAGTTCTAAATGACTTGAGATCGTGACGAATGTTATAATTGTTATATTGGTCCACTAGAAAAATAATTATGGAAGTTTGAAATGTATATTCATAGGCGGTGGAGCGAAACGGTGGGAACGTTTTAAATTTGGCTTAATTTACATTTGATCCGTTGTATGACCGGAACTCTTAGTGGTTTTTTTACCACAAAAACCCAATCTTAATCATTACTTAGAAACGTGTCGTTTTAATACCAAATAAGTTTTTGTATTAAATTAAGTATTATAGGTATCCACTACCTTAATAAACTTTTATGAAGGTGAAACTTGAGACATGATTTTAGAACGATTAAAAGTCATTTACCGACATTTGTCTTAAATGCTGTGTTTGCTTTTAATATGTGGTTTCGTGGGCCATATCCCAATAACTACGAGTATTAAATGTTTTTTTTAAATACCGCGTCTGATATTTGATCGCCATCCTATGGGTTAAGTATCGTATGTACGGCTTACCGCACATTTACCAAATTTATATCCGAAATTTTAGAAGCTAAAATGAACCTTAACTTGTAACAATAAACTCTAATACTTGGAATTGACCTTGGAATTGAATTGTAATAGATCCCTCGCTGTCTATAGTACATAGATCGTCGGATAAAAAGGTAAAGCCACTGTGGTAGACTGAGCATCTCGTGGGAGTCAGTTCATAAACACTCATACATGTCGAATTTGATGTTTACTAGAATATCACTGAAACAAAATTTTATATTCACCGTCATGATTTGAATTAAAATGGTTTTGGGTGAAGCGCTGACAGCAATAAATTGATGTTACGGTGATTAGTGATACTATTTTATCTTGATTTATGATATACAATTATGATTTTTATTGACTGCGAATAAGGTTAACTTATGACAACGAACGTTGTAATCTGGCCGAAACGTCGAGCACAAGTAAAATAATACATGATGTATTGGCCGTGATTATAAGCTGACCTTCTTCGTATTCAGCTTGTGACCACCGCTATTCCAACCTGGCTGAAATGTCAAGCGAGGTATGTAATACATAATGGCGTTGACCTCCGTGCATAAATATTATATGTATATATTTGTCGTTAAGCTACGCGGTAGTCTCATAATTAGTATGAAATATTTCTTTGAAAATCGTTAAACATTTTTTTTATATTTTATTGAAAACACTCCGAAAAAAAAATGTCTTGTATTAAGAGAAAAGGAATGATGTAATTTAACGGTCCTGTGATACCTCCTCACTTAGGTTCACTTAGATATTTTAATGAATCCTGTTACTTTGTAGAAATGTTTCTACTCACTTATAAAGGACAGAAACTGCAACTCGCTTTAGTAAGGGAGCTTGTAGAAATTTAATAACTTTCTGTTATAATGTTTTCTAATATTTAGGGCAAGATTAAAACGATAAAATCTCTAAAATTATTTGTAATTGGAGATAAATAGTCACATCCGTACAGTTAGGTATAAAATTATATTGAAAGCTCATCAATAAACTCACGATAGCATTCATACGCGACGGAAACATCAATAATTGTAGTAGGTATCAGATCATACACTGACCTCAGGAAGCAGCTGTCTAGCGATAAGGTTGGTACAGACTATGCATCTTACGGTTACTTCGCTCATTCGTTTTTACGCCAGTTCACAGGATACGGACCCGCTACGGAATCTAAGACACGTTAGGTTCTTTTTACTGTTACATACACTAGATTTAAAATTACATAAGCTTTTATAACTTAGCTTTGTCAGCGATGTACCAAATAAAATTAATTAACATGATCACACTTTCCGTTTCACAAAATATATGAAAAAATTTAAGTTACTAGGTTTAAATTAAAATCAAATTTTGTCGTACAGCAATTGCAATCAGTGATCAAAGAACGAATCGAATTAATCAACTTTCTACTGCTGCCTTTAAACGAGGTAAGCCATTTGTGTTTGCATTCACAATAAACACTTTACCTTTGACGAAACTCCAAGAATTAAATTGAAAAAGTAACTTTAATTTTAGATGAATAACTTTTAATTGCTTTACCATTTCTGACAATAATGAATTTATGTGGGTTAAGAATAAGGTATGTTTGTTGAAGTATATGTACATACTTAAACTGCTTCAATCTATTTCGCTCAGATCAATTTTATTTATCGTTAAATTGATACGTACCCAGCACTTCAAGCAAAACAGTAAGATCCACAGACCAGAATAATATGTTTGGTCCAGTAATGCTTTTATTGTTATAAAATCTTTAGGCTGGTATTCTGTTATATAAAGCTATAATGACGTTCGTACTGTAGAAACCAGCTAGGCGTAAAAAGTTGCGTTATTGCGCTTTCCTCGATTCAATGGCTAGTTGAATATGAAATCCCGCCATTCATTCATAAAACGCATTACGGCTGCCGAGTGCTCTAACCCCGCCAGGGCTGCAAACGTGGGATACCTTGCATCCTTTATTGAAATGTGAGATTAGACACGCTAGGGCTGCAATTCTGTGTGAATGATTTAAATATTTTTTATCATTAAATATAAAAGTATCTAAAGAATTTTGATAAAAATTTTCTTGCTGGGTAACTACTTTTTAAAAATATTATACACAGTGTTTTTGAGGTTGCATAGTATATTTTCATTCCTATAAAAAATAAAAGCATTGACTCAAGAATATTGAATGCATCAAAGAATGGGGTTTATACCTAAAGATTCATTTTATTTATTGTAAGCACCGATCTTTACATAGTAAAAATAATGTGAACGTTTTCAGCGATTCGTTCCTCTGAATCCTACTCAATTTAATAACCCTGAAAGAGCCTCTATTTATCTCGTATGGAATCTAAAGGATTTCAGTTTAGGCTGTATGAGTGCGATTGCGTTTGAATGACCTTCAAATAAAGATATACTTTATGCTCATTCTTTATTCAGACCTACAAGAATCTTCAAGATTTGTGCCGATGAGAGTAGTTCATATATTTCTACTGATTTTTCAGTAACAAAGTATTTCTATGAAATTATTTGCAACCACGTAATTACGTACTTAAATAAATTATCTCAGTCTATTTTAAAATTACATGTCTCTATTATATAATTGTGACAATTGCGTTTAAATTTATATATTTTCGGTGGATGGGTAAAATATTGTTTTAATTGGATTGTACTATCCGGCCTAAATTGTTATCCTGATCCACATTCCTCCAAATGGGGCATCCAATCGAAGCAAGTCAAGTGTGATCCAAGCGACGAAAGTCAAAGCGAAAGCAAGTTGGTGTTTGTTAAAAGCCCTTTGGCAAGAAGCAGTAGGATAAGCGAAGCACATGCAGTACGTGGTTGTAGCATCCGCCATTACGGGGCCAAGTGAAAAGTTTTGTTCTTCCCACAGGCGTTCATCGACGCCTCTTACAGGGTGAACACCTGAATACCGCTTTTCTACTCCTCGTTAATGTTTTCATAAAGCCCTCTATAGAGAAACCTATTTCGCCAAGTCTCTCCCCGTAACTGAAAGGAAAAATGGAATTGTGTATACTTTTTGTCTGGGAACCGTTCTTTTTAATCCTTTCAGATTAACTTGTGTTGTAGCGTGGACTTTTAAATGATTCAGCGGCAATAAGAAACTTTTTAAACTAAATATATTTATTATAATTTAAAATTATGTGTTTATTGAATTATTTGTGAAGGGAATTATTAAATGAGATTCCCGTTCGAGAGCTCAAGGTTTTCTGATCTGGCATTGATTACAAAATCAATAGCAAGGTAGCGGAACTATTGGCAGGTGAGCTCTCTTGTACCATTAAAGTTTGTTAGGGGCCGTGAAATAGGGTGTGGACACTTAATCATCGTTTACTTAGATTAACTTTCATATCGAATTAATTAAAATGGCCCTGAACGCCAATAATTTATCTAAAATATCTCATGGTGTTTAAGGTAATTGATAAATAGCAAAATTATTCTTATTGTGAAGAAATAAAAATGTTTAAGCACCTAGATATTAAATATATTGACACTAAATAGTTTTTTGAAAAATATTACTATCCAGAATACCAATTTTATATTATAATTGAAACTATTAATAACTTAACTATTTTATTTAAGACAAATGCAAAATAAACTGCCCCTATTAGTAACTTTTTCTATTTAATGAAAGTTTTGTAATTATTCTCAAACAATTTAATTCATCTGGCGATCGTCACGATTTTTTATTTACTTATTAAAACTTGTCAAAATTCACTTTGCCATTACGTCAAACACAAAACTTTGCCATTACATCAAACTATAACCTGAAAAAGTCCGTCTATTTATAACCAATAAAATTTATTGCTGACTAAGAAATGAATTGATGATCACCATATTCTTGATTT
>DVQO01001246.1:0-10632 GCA_018231785.1 Danaus gilippus
TTCGAATAAAAGAATATGAAGAAAAAACTTATTAAAAACTGTAACTTTTATAATATACATATATTTATTATTTTGGTCCATTATTAATATTTCGCATAAAATAAATGATTTATAATTTTTTCTGAAGAATCTTGAGGTCAGGCGCATGAAAATTAATTGGCATATTGGAAAATAATAATCAATTAGCTCTCCAACACCTCTCTGTATTTAAGAAACCATAAATAATCACCTAGCATTAGTCTGCTCGTATCCAACTCAAAAAAATATGCCATTTTAATATAAATTTTGACATCCTATACTTATTCTGTAAATTTGTCCGCTAAAATTAAGTCTTAAATTTGTTCGTCTGATCATTAAATAAATGAGCAAAAATTTTCACAACATCACGTTAAAAATAATAACGTCCAACGAATATACTTTGGTCTTTTCATATAACGAAAGCGGCATCTTAATAAATTTAATAAGGCGCTCATTTAGAATTTTAATAAACATTTATAGGGGATCAGTTACCAGAGCATGACCTTAAATACAAAATGAGATCTTATTTTTGAACGATGTTAAGATTTATTTCTCCCTTTTCACATTTTATGTAATTATTTTCCGTATTTTAACCAGACAAATATTGTTCAGTATATATTCTTTAAAGTTTTTCTCGTAATATGTATCATATTATGTAATTTTGTAAACTGTTATTTTAAGAAGACCATTTGAGGCTGATATTGAACTACGATCTAAGTTAGTGAAACTATGCTGTCATTATGATATATAGTGGTTATAAATTAATAACAAAATATTATATCATTTATCATGCACCCTAATTTCAATCTCCTGTAGCTTTGTCAATCCAGTGTTTGATGGGTTATTTCAGAGACTTATCCTTTTAATCAAAAAGATCAAATAAAACCTATAATATAAAAATTTTATAATAGTGTTTAAAAAAAAATATTAATCATTTGATAAAAAAAAACATTATTTAAAAGTTCATATAAAATATTTGGACAATAGGCCTCTTCATATAATTTTATTGTAAATCCCTAGTTATCCCTAGTTATCTCTTAGTCATTTCGTTGTATAAAAATTGGCAAAATTCAAATTTTAAGCACACGGATAACATGATCCGTATAATAAATGAAACATATATGTCACCTATATGGAATAGAATCATTTACTTTTACGTCCGTTTGTCACACACGAACGAGTTTGTGCTTCGTAACTTTTGTTTCGAAAATTTGTAGTTGCTGAAATAGTTTTAGGGGCATTCTTTATTTCATGGATTATAGACTCTATTTTAAGGTGCTAAGAGTCATAAGCTGATTTCTGTATGCTTCTATTTGGATTTTTATGCAACATTTTATGCCTACGAGCATCCCAGTCATTGGAGTTACGGTCCGTTCGATTAAACTGGAAGCTGCGAAAAAATCTAATTTTAATTTTGTACAAAATACAGTTACACAAAAGGCTTTACGGGGTTAAGGTACTTTTTTGCTGGCCCGTGAATAAGTAATTTTATTAAAACTATCTGTAAAAAAAATAAGTGCAGAATATTGTGCTACCAACTTTACCGATGCTTTCACATCGTTAAGGTCTCGTTTTATATATCAATTGATATTGTATATTTACAATGGCACCCATGTTATTTTCTGAACATGATGTAATTATAAAAATATACTTGCTCAACATAGTGATACAATTAATTTTATACGAATATGATATTTGGCGCTGTTCAAAAAATTTTCAATAATGTGACTCTTAAAAAACTTCAAAAATTATTTACAAAATTAGTGAGGAATAGTTAAGCCTTTTCAAACATAGCCTCTGTTTAACAGACAAAAAGAGGAATTTAAAATAACCAAGAAGTTTTGGTATGTTGTACATCTTTGTCGACTTGAAGTAAAGTTAAATACTTAAATATTGTTTCTGTGAACAGTTTAAATAAAATTTATAATTATTTATGTTATAGGCAGTTAAATATTAGAACATCTATGTAGTTCAAGTTCTTCAAATTATAAGTGTAAGTCAAGGAAAATATTTTAAATAATTACTGAGAGATTTGTGCTGCATATGTATAGGTATAAATCTCTATATGTATAGAATTTCCTTTGGTGTCCTTATATTAGGGATTGAAATAAATAGAATTTAATACACTGGTACCTGTAAGGGTGCGTCAGCGTATTTAGGATGTAACCATGCCTGGGTATATAAAATTTATCATGAGATCAGTTACTCTTTACTTTCAAACAAATTAATTCATTAATTATATTATTGTTGTATTATATTTTAACAATTTATTTATTATTATTATTTTTTTTATTAACAATTTATGTATTATTTTTAAATGAGTCATTGTTACTTGCACAAATGAAATAAATAAAAAAAATAAAAGATAATACTGAGCGGTGACTAGACTGCTTCTTTACTGTCACTGCTTCTTTAAGCTCATAAGAGTTTAGAGCAGCTCTTTTTTATGCTAAAGCGGCAAAACGAGGAGGGTGGCTACCTGACCGCAAGTTGTCATGGTGGCTCATGAACATTTCCAACTTATAAGGTAATGGGGAAGGTTCCCTGATTGAGGAGCAAGAATCTAAACACACTGTAGCTTTCTGGAAAAACTTAGGGCGAAAGATCGTTCCATATCCCGCACTTAGTTGGAAAAAATGACTATAATGCATGAATGAAAATATAAACTTATTTTTGGCCAATTACTAAAACTGTAAAAAATAAATATAGGTCGCATTTTCAAAAATTTAAATGAAATAACATGATAAATATTAAGAAAGAAAAAAAGGAAAGGATCGTTAAATTATTATTATTATGTAGGTTAGCACCCAATTGTCGTTATATGTGTAATTAAATTTAAATAATATGTCTTTTATTGAAAGAACCAATTCTAGGACGTCACGGAGTACGACATCGTTTTATAATCCGATTATATCAAATTGCGTCAGGGACACTCAATTTTATTCAAAGGCTGTAACTTTGAAATGTAATACCTTGCAAAAGTAATTTTGTAAAATAATTAATTTTACTTCAAACGTCTTTTATTCTAGGTAATTCGAATTCCATTAAAAATATCCTGTCAATTTGGATATAATTTGATTTTTTCTAACAAAACCAGAACAAATTAGAACACATTTTCATTGATTGGTATTTTTTTCGGTTTATTATTTCTAGTCGTAAATTTTAGATTCTTTTAGATTGAGTTGTAATGAAAAAATAAATTACATTAATTAAATAATACCTAACCTCGTTAAATGGTATAATCTATGAACTTACACAAAATGTTGTCCATTTGTGATAATCCGACAAGCACTAACCTAATGCAATTATATTTCTAACTATTCAGTACAAAACAACTCTAGCACCGGGGTTACTGGTTATGTTATTATTATTCAAATCATGATAAGTTCCCCAGACGTTACCGATACTTTGCAAATAGATAAGGTACCGTTGGAATAAGTTTTAGGCTAAAAATAAACAATTAATTAATGTTAATAATATTAAACTGTATATAAATACGTATAAATTTCAAGTAAATATGTGAATGCTTTGGATATGAAACAAAGACAAACATATAAATATTAATATTTAGTTATTCGCAACTGATAAATGAACATAAAACGTTGACTGTACCTCAATAATACGTCTAACGAGGGACCGTGTATGTTTTATATTGTGTCGTATGTCTATTATCTGGCTATTTATCGTGTATCGATCGCGTTTGCTTTGTCTTATGATGTATTAATGCCTGTGGTGTGTTTTGATGTTCGTTTAGTTACGGTGACAATGACAAATTTGAATTAGAATAATATCATGTGTGTAATTGATGTCATAATATTAACATAAAATAGTTTAATAACATTTTTAAATTCACATATCATTTTGAAAAACATTCCTTAAATTAAACCGTTTGTCCAAAAAAAAATGTTTAAAAATATGTTATAATAGATATTTCTGTCGGTAACTAGAGACCATGGAGGATCAACTATGAGCAATTTCCAACTAAAAACAGGACCTGATTGCTCAAGTTTCGCAATGATTTCTTGAAGACGTCAAATGAGAAAAGTTATATCCCGGAATGCTATGTATTGAGAATCGAGCCATTGTTTTAGTTATATATTTTTATCTCGTAAAAATATTTAAAGCAAAATAATGAAAACACTGTTTATATTATATAAAAGCCATTTAATAATAATGAATGTTAAAGCAATCAAAATTGCGAATTGTAATGTAATAAGGAAGACACGTATATTTCGTACACAATATAGCGTCTTGCCATGCATGAATCCATTTACTTCGAAGCAATCGAAGCATTCATAGCATTAGGTAAAGTAACACGTAATATAACTTGCACACAGCTTAATATGATTCTCTTTTACAACGAAAATTGCAATATATGTCTTAGATTTGGTTAAATTAATATATTTGGTCACTTATCTTACTTTTATTATTTAGAAAAAATAAATATGAGAATGTAACTGCGAGTATATATTGATATTGTTCAAATTAATCCCTACTACATACTAGTATCCTAACACCTTTAGTTCCAATATTATTCCAAAGAATTCTTATTCTAATAAAGAATACAATATATACCAGAATAAATATAATCGTTTCAATCGTAAGAATTGGTTAAAATAATATTCATTTTGCATATCAAGTTTTAAATAAATAATATTTTTTGAACCAAGTTTTCTCGCTTTGAGAGCCGCAAAGAAAATAAGATGTTATAGACATGTATTCTTCGTGCTGTTTTGTCAATTTTATTGGAGAGAATTCATAAAGTGTGACAGTATTATTTATTTAATGTGTTTTATGTTCCATTTTTACTGAAAAAAAAATGCTAACTAAAAATGAACTTTGATTTTTTATTTTCACATTTGATCGATTAAAAGTAGATAGGTATTAGTGTACTTTGTAACATTGGAACTAAAGCCACAATCAGGAATAGCACAATTTCCAGCTAGGAATGAAATATGAAGCCGAAAGACGTAATTTTTTTCCTTCCAATAATTGTACTATTGTTTGTGCTCTAAATTCTTTTAAAGTTATTTCCATGATTCTTTTAATAATAATTGATTAAAATATAGAAATTTATAATATAAATATATTTTTAATAATACCTGCTGTAATAAATATATTTTTAATAATGCTTGACTGCCATATTCCCCATTAGGAATAAAGATGTTATTGGTGAGCGCACTGTCTCAGTAGCAGCCTATTCATTCTACTCGCCTTGTAGCTACCCAAATGACTGTAATATAAGTTGGAACAGGAGTATACAATTATACGTAAGTAAACTGTTCCAATCCTTTGCAGTACGCATGGGGAAGAAGCAAGCATACAATTACGTCCGAATGAAGAGAGGTGTACAACGAAAGGATGAATGAATCTCTGTTCTTCTAATCATCTGATAGCAAAATGAGATGGAGAAATTAAATTTGTATGCCTGGCCAAATATGACAGCAGTTTTCAACAAAATTGACAAAAAATGTGTTTTTTTTTTAGTTAAGTGTAATAAAAAGGATCATTTTATTAAAGAAGAAAATCTTATATTGTATATATCACTCGCAGTTGGGTGTAACTTCTATTTATATGTTTTGGCCGACAAGTCTAAAATAACTTATACATTAATGTATTTATATTGTTATAGATGACATACCATAAAATTTAATATTAGAATTGGAACAAGGAGGACCTACAAAGAGCTGGCTTAGAATGAAGTTTGAACAAGATTTTAAAGACTTATTCCATTCCAAAACTTATAGTTCTACGGCATATAAAAAAGAAAAATTAGATGGCCTTTGATACAAGAATTCAAAAAGGGAGACCGATCTTCGATGAAGAAACGGAAAATAAATTGGCAGAGCATATTCTTTTTCTCGAACACACACATGTTTGGCGTAAGAATAAACAATATTCGAAATCTCGCATTTGAAATTGCTAAAATCTATAACATTCAGAATAACTTAGTGAAGAAAAACATGGTTCTTCTCATTCATGAAAAGGCACTCATAGTTAAGTGTTTGTCAACTTGAAAACACATCTAAAAATATAATTAAAAATTCAATATAGAAAATGTGAATCACTTTTTTGGTTTATTACAGAAGATTGTAGATACAAATGGTATAGAACCTTCCAATACCTTCAATGCAGGGAATAGTGTATTCTCAACAGTTCAAAATTCTACGATTAAAAAGACAGAAGCTTTAGTAATGTATAGTATTTTAAAGCATATATTGTCCCATTATTATAATTGGGTTGATTTGTCTTAACAGTACAGTCATATTATTCTCATAGGAAAGTTAGTAAACGTGTTGATAACATTCTTATTTTATCACCCGATATAAGTAATATTTCTTTATTACCTCAGAGTTCAGTGGTTTGACTTAAACACCCATGGTACGATTTAAAAACTTGGTGGCGCGATTAAAACAACTAGTCGACTAAATCGTACCAATAGCAGTCTTTTATAAAAAGCACATTTTTTAATATGTAACAGGAAACATATGGAATGAATGTATGTGAATGTTATGTGAACTTTATTTTGCATTTCCATTTATTTTATTTATATTTTTGTTATATTCAAAATATTTGAGTTAAAGTAAAAAAGTGATACGATCGATATAAGTGACTCTCGTCTACTTAAACAAAAAATCTGTTATATCCAAATTGAAAATTGAAAATTCATACCACTATATTTGAAATCTCTTTTACAATCAAATAAAGTGGAAGTGAAAATTAAATAAATTTGAACGAAACATATACTACCGATGTATGGTGTGGAAATGAAATGAAATTGTCCTTGATAAAAATACAAAGCCGGCTTTTTTAACTCCTCTCCAACGTCGTCGCTTAAATTATATTGATGATAAAATGACAATTTCACTCCCAATATTTTATGACTGAATTCGTTATAAAAAAGTAATTTGTTAAATTTATAATATCAGTTCTGTAGATCCTATTATAACGAATGAATTTAACGAAATCATACTTTTATTAGAGATTGTATTCTTGTAATAAAATAGAGTGATGTTTTACGGGCGGTGAGGGTCACTAATTCTTTTTTTATCATCTACAAAATGGCCGAGTGGAAATTCTAATGAATGCAATATTTTTTAAAGGGCTACAAAATTTTTTCATGATTTATTATTAAGTTATTGGAGATTATTAATTTTATGTATTAAAAGAATGAAAGATAAAAATATATTTGAAAATAATATGTTAATATAAGTTTTCATTTAATACAAATTTCGTAATTGTAACAAACCATTTGTAATAGCTCACTGCGTAACATTAGCAAAGCACATTCATATTCGGGGTAGTTTGAAGTGCACGATGTGTCGCTAATGTAAAGCATTGGATCCTCTTCTGATAAATATGCATTACGCTCTATATTGAATCCGACTACAAATGTCATCCTTTTATACCTTTACATTCGAGCCGACTGTCACACAAAATATTGCAATAAAACTCATTTAATATCATAGCAATATATTATGGTGAAATAACTTTTACGTCAGCCTGCTCGTAATGTAGCAGATTGTTTGAACATGTCATCTGAACTGAATAATTAATTAAAATGACACAATGCCTCCTAATATCAGATGTTAATCGAAGTCCAACTCTTCGGTGTTTGGGAATTTAATCTGTTTGAATAATGCTTTGATTAATATAAGTTATTAATCATCCCAACTAAACTATTCATAGTCGCACGGGAATTACTAATGCTTTCCCCAAAATTCCGTAGTGATATGACCGTGTCATGTAAATTTTGTATTGCGTTGTTTCAGTTGAATTATCAATAAATAATTAATTTGTGTGAGATTAATTTATTTAATGAATATACAGATAGCTTCGCATTTAATAACAGTACAATATTTTGTTTCAGTAATATATTTCTGATGCGTTAATACATATGTAACTATTGTTTAACAAAATATTACAGTTTCATTCGTGTATTACCAGAGTGAATGATAAATATGATAAAATCAACACTTAAAATAAAGCAATCGCGTAATTGGTGTCAATTTAAAACTTGCTCTTATACCGCGCGTGTCATGACCCGAACAACTTTTCTCATCTAGTCCCTACGACCGCCATTATAGTTACAACTTTAACGCAACAAAAAGGGTCACAAAGATATACATATGTTTAATAAATGAATTTTATTTTAAACTTTAGGTTTTATTGAATCATTGACTAAACTCACAAAATCTGTTTTAGTTTTCTAAGTTTATTGAAGAAAAGCGTATGTTATTTTAAAAACAATAGATTAGTTCACATAAATGTCATCCAAAGAGAGATTAAGTGTTCTAGTTAAGCAGAGCACATGTTTGTGTTCGCAGTTTGAATACAGATTGCGGCGGGTGGCTAGCACTATTTATGTTATAATTAATAATGTTTCTCAGGTTCACTATTTCTAGAATTGGATCTTACAGAGGGATTAAATTATACTGTTTTTGTCTTACATCTCTGTTGATATCCTATTCAATACCAGTTTATTTTATTTATTATTTAAAATTACTTCTGGATGGATAACAAATGCAATATACAAATTTTGATATACAAGAAGAAAGCTTTTATTAAGAATGGAAGTGAAATTGCAACTCCACTAATCCAATAAATTACAACAAATATCCGTTATATTGGAAAGATATTTCAAACGAATCCCAATTTTGTATTTCATTCCAAATGCCAGCGCGGGGAGTCAGATTGGAAATTTAATAGAAACGCCAATTAAATAGCTATGTCTTACGAAGTAAGCAGCCCCCGAATAGTTGGGATAGATATGAGCTGTCATTTTGATTCAGTACCTAAAGACATTCCGTACATCTTCTTGCATACTATATTCATAAAGTTTAAGACATCTTTCAATATACAATGAAATTATTAACTCAGAAAATTATACTATTTGATATACTTCTAATGAAAGTCGTATACATGGAGTAACATGTCGTATTCAATAACGAAACATTAATATCGATTAAGTCGTCACAAAGCATATCCACTAAGTCCTATATCACACGTCAACTTGGATACATTATCCCTTTTCGCGGCGGCTGACGTGTCTGTAGAATTCAGAATAATTTATCTAACTTGGGACTTCCCCTTAGGAATAAGTTGAAGCCACCTTTGGATATGTCTCGTCATTTCGCTTCTGGCTTTGTTTTAAACTCTTAATATGTATGTATTTTATATCCGCCTTTTGCTTCATATTTTGTAATATTTCACTCACTAAGATTTATGTTATTTTGATGAATTTTAAAATATGACTGTATGTGAAATGCAACTCTAGATTAATGTGTTACTTAATTTTTTGCGTTTAGAAAGTGATTTTTGGTATGTTGTCCATCCAATTAGAACATATAATAGTTTTCAATTACGTTTGATTATTATATTATACGACTGAGAAGAGGCAGTTGTAAGAGATTTTTTATTATTTTTATAATGTAATTTTTTATATTGGTAAAATACTGAGGCCATTTAAAAATAATTTCAAAAAAGACTTCTTTCATGGAAACTTTGCAGGAGGCTCGTTGGCAAAATAAAAATACAAAAATATATGTTTACACTGATTAAAAGATCCTGATAATGATTTTGTGAAGGGTATAAATAAAACAGATTCTGATATATTACCCGTAATTATTATAAAAACTTATGAAGTACTTTTATTAAACTGTGCTTCATCATTGCTTTCTGATATAACTGTGTAACTACTTTCAGTATTCAGCTCACCACACCCTTATAGCCATAAATTCAACTTGTCACAGACAGAAAAGCCGTCGCGGGAACATTGTGTAATAATAGATTTATTAATTTCACTCCCCACGCCTTATTGCGTGGTCTTTATACCACCTCTGATTAATGTTTTCCATTTGTTTTATTTCAGCGACTGATTGTTATTCAAATGCCTTCTCGTTGACTTGGTGCCATCAGGTGATATCATACTTTTGTGAAAATTTGTATTATCCAAAGCCTTATCAGTATTTACAAAGTAAATTTGTAAATGGGATTTTGATTATTTTTCTTTTCAATCTCTCGAACTCTTTATGCCAACAAATATATATTTCGAAATGTAACATTTGTAATAATATATGTCAATATATTACCTTAAATATGTGAATAAATTTTAAGTATCGGAGATAAAATATATACAATACAATATACACAACATATTGACAAATACAACGCCAATTGGATATTTGATGTGATCTCCATACGACTTCAGGGCTCAATCGTAAACTCAATGTAATTTTCACTTGCCTCGTAAAACCTGGATGGAGCACTTGACCAGTATAATCGTGTCAGTTTTTATGTACATTTTATTATGTAGTATCTATTACGACATCATTCGACATTTTGTCTTCCTTAAATTTATTTGAATTAAAAGAAACATTATCATGTGATCAACAAAGATATAAAAACTAACTTTGTCATTAATGCTGTTATAAATAAAAATAAAAAAATAGTACAACTAAGTCTTATCTGTAATTTAATCAGATAATAAGTACTTAATTAATGAGTTGCGGTATGTAATTTGGTGTCAGCTAACTCAAGGTAATGGCATGTTTCTAATTAACCTTAGGTATCATATGTCTTCTATGAGAAAATCAAAAAATAATAATAAAATAA
>DVQO01001247.1:0-10628 GCA_018231785.1 Danaus gilippus
CTATCCAAAGGGGTTCTAACTAATGCTCTAATGATAAATGCTGACCTGTCTATTCCAGAACTGCATTTACGCAATAATACTAACATTCCTAGGATATAACAGTTCGTGTGTGACGACACGCAGTATATTACTCTTCATATAATGGTGGTTCACGTCTCCTTACCTGTTCCTCCTCCTTCCCCAGCAGGGTGTGAGCCCGCGCGTTCAGTCCCCGCGCCAGGCGATCTTTTCTGTCCTTGAGCTGTGTCAGGCGCGCTCCGCTCGAGCTCATGTCTCTGCCGAACTCGAAGGCTCCTCCGGCCAGACCGAAGTACTGACGCTCTGAAGGGATCCAGGGGTTCTCAGCCACCAGGGACTTGATCTGATGATATACGAATAAGTTGCATTCATTAAACGATCTTGGAACGAGCTATAACTTTGAGAAATAAAATGTCATATCTTAACAGAACAACGGGGTATTGAAAAAGCTTTAAATGTATATGGGTCATCTCAGAGCTCACAGAAAAAATTTTCAATATTTCTTTAGTAAAATCATTAATTAGATAATCACAATGTATTCACTTGAATTCAAGATAGTATAAGAAGGCCAAAATAAATAGTCATTTTTTCTAACAGCTTCCTTACACAACTTCTTAATCGAGTCGTGTAGCTAGAAGCAGTGTTTTCAAACCCTTACTCATTCAAAGGATTTAAACCCACACACAAATATGTTGTTCATACGATAGAAGGCCGGTAAGGCCGGGTCATATTTATATGGAGTATTAACGGAGCAGTTCCGGTAGCGGCTACACTGACTATAAGGCGACGCTGGCGGCTGCTGCGCGGTTGTTTCTATTTTCTTTCAATAGACGGGACTTTTATTACGTTATACATCGCTTTAATAACCCCCTGAACACTCATCTCGAGTGATGGTAAAACATGCAAGTGAGAATTTACTATTATGGGTTAACTGTTCCACGAGGAGGGCATATCGCGTTTATTTGTATGTGTGGAGTCCACAGTACCGCTGAAGAGATCCCCGAGTAAAGAAAATATATGTTAAGAACCGCTACATTCACTTGGTTAATATATAATTATTAATCCACGGACAGTAACAAGCACACGACAGTTTAACTGAACAAAGTAATTTAAAGCGACATTCAAGTCGTTACAGGTTCGAATTTATCAAACTATTTCTTTATTAGTAGTTTAATTCAAACTAAATTAATAACATATTCCTTCTATAATGTTCCTCGTTCTGGGAGCTTAGTTCGCTCAAATGAGCTTTCAGAACGAATAATATTCACGACAACGAGATTACGGACAGAAAAACGAACTGCTAGTGAAAGGAGAAGTTTAGTAAAGGGGATAATGAATTATAGGATCGTGGTTGGAAATAAAGCGGCGATCACATAATGGAGGTAAGAAACAACGTCCCCTCCCCGCCCACCTTTCTCTCCGCCTCGGCCGCCTCCTGCTGCAGCTCCTTGCCCCTGTACTCCAGCTGCTTCACTTCCAGCTCCAGCTCCCTGCTCCTCGCCACCAGCTCCTCCCTCCTCTTGTTGAGGTTAGTGACCTCTCCGCTGCGGCTCGCTATCTCCGCTTTTTGGATCTTGATCTTGTTCTGTATCTCTTTGATTTCGTTCTGTGAACATGTTCATATATTCATTACCTCTCGCTCTCCCCACTCTACAATATTTATAGTTAAGCTATATTCTTATATTAAAATTGTTCTTTTTTTACGTTATAATTAATAATAAGTTGACATGTAACAATGACTCAGAACATTTCCTTGTGAGTAGAAACTCAATAGTATTTAAACCAATCAGTTGGTACAGGACCTTCGTTAACACTTTGACTCTATATATTACTTATACGTGTTATAAAACTTTTTGCAAATGGTTCCTGGGGACAAGAATCAAAAATAGTATTATTTTGGTCTTTTAATCTATCAAAAGACTATTCTTTAGACGCATATTTCCATCTCGAACACCGACTGGTACAATCTTTAAACTCCAGTACAACAGATGTCGCATGTAACGGATACTAATTGAACTAAAAAAAATCTTCACACAATAAATATATCTCGAATCAAATCTGATTTAAACACGTTACAAACTTTACATGATCGATCCTGAGCCTAGTACATTCAGTGCGCACCGCGTCTTTATACGAAGCTATATACAAATATTGAAATCATTATTTTTATTATAATTAATAATATACTGACAAGTGACCATGTTACAGAAAATACAGAAGATCCTCGTGAAGAGAAATTTAATTGAATTTAAACCAATGGTGATATCAGCTATCAGGTACAAGACAGTTCGTTAGCATTAATTAAGAATCTATAATTTTGTGTAAAAATCGATTTCATATATCAGTAATCGCAATATATTTTGTAACGTCTAATATCAGAGTGCCACTTGTCATGTGAGTGTGGAGGTGTCCCTCTGATATTGACGTGTGGGAAGTTACTATAGTTGTCCACGTCATGTAGAACTGAACATTAAATCTTATCACATCTTGGTAATCCGGCGTTGATCCTTTAATAATCATATTCTATACGTGGTGCTCACCGCGTGTCGGTCGTGTATCTCCTCGGCCCGCCCCAGCGCCTCCTCCAGTTCTCGTCGTCCGTCCCGGGCCAGCTGGACGGCCCGCTGTCCCCCGTCCACGGCCCGCCGCAGCTCGTCCAGTTCGAGCCGCAGCGTGTCGTGTTCCTGCTCCCTGTGTTTCCAGGACGCCGTGTGCTGCTCCGCCTCCTTCTTGGCCAGCTTCAACTCCTCCTCGGCCTTTTTGTACTCTCTGTGTCACAGTTTGGTGATCGTTAGTATATATTTGTTACCAAGCTTCACACGTAGGTCTATCACCATTTTTAAATATGGATCAGATGGAAGAAACATCGAACTGCATTACACATAAAGAATTTCGCTCGCGTGGACTTAGGCATCATCAATCAATCACCATCATCAATCAAGGAAAAGTGTATTAAAGCCATCAATCTGGTAATCGCCAGTGACAGGGTTGTGTGCTTCATTTGGTTTCAGACACAGTAGAGCTGAGCTTCTTTAGAGTAAAGATTCAACAGTTTAGTAGATACGTTTGTCGCGCATGAACCACAAACATTCATACATCCACACCTAACAATTTAACGCGTTTATAATATTAGTTTATTGCTAGTGAGTTTAATTCAGTCATCATCTATACTACATATAATGTGAACGCTCCGTGCTAGTATATCAAGTGTCATGTACGCGCCTCTCCCTGTGACCCTTGATATCTTTAACCTTCAGCTCCAGCTCCTTGGCGCGCGCGGCCGTCTGCTGCTGCGTGTGTCGGTCTTCCTCCACGGCCGCTGTGAGCCGCGCGACCTGAAATGAGAATAGGTGATACGTGTTAGCAATCTACAATGGAATTGTGAGTTTATTCAAGATGTGTTTTAAATGTCTATTATTATTTTCTTAGTCTTCGCTTTACATGTGTTCTAACTTTTAACTCAAACTAAGCCGTGGTTATGCATTGTAACAAAAAAATTCTAACGCTATCGAGGGTTATGTACCCGAGCAGATGTGAGGCCTATCATTTAACTGTGTTGGTGCTGACGATGGACCCTACGTACAAATTTGCCTCGTCCCTCCATACATACGTTTCCATTCTTCTGTTCAAGTCCCCGTGTCTATCGTCAAGTAGTGTCTATGAGTGTGTGTGACTCACGTTATCTCTCAGCGCCTGTATCTCCGCGTGTAGCTGCGCGGTGGCGGTGCAGGCAGCGCGCTCCTCGCTCACCGCCAGCGCGTGGCGACTCATCTCCAACCTGTCGTTCATATAAACACACGCCTCTATAGAAAGGTAATTTCAACAAATGTCTCAATCCGGTTCATTTAATGTCATAGTATAAACTAGATAGAACATCTTTTCGTCCCGTCATCAGTATTTTTACTATTTCCTTAAATGTCATATTGGAGCGACCAATGTGATTCACGATTGGCCGTGCTGATCCGACTGAGACGAGCATATTGTCAGTTGTGTATGATGTATGATCCTCGTAGCAACCTCTGCTGCAGCGTGGCGTGCTTGTCCGCGGCGTGCTGCATGGACTCCAGTTGGCGGGTGAGCGTGGCCAGCTGCTCGTCCTCCTCCGCCAGCTGCCGCTCCAGGTCTCTGAGTTCCTTCAGCTCCAGCAGCAGCGAGCCGCCCCTGGCCCGCGCTCCTCCGGACAGTGTGCCCGCGGGGTCGAACACGTCCCCGTCCAGGGTTACGGAACGACACCTGACGCGAGGGTCGAAGGTCACGCGCCGTGCCGCCTCCAGGGAGCTGCACACCAGCGTGTTTCCAAACACCCACGACATGGCCGGACGGAGCGCGGGCGGGAAGTCGATCAGGTCGAGCGCCAACTGAACCTCGGACGGGCCGCCGCCCTGGGAATATAAAGATGGTAGTGTTAATATATAACCAGTACAGACGGGAAAATCATTCTTATTTCCTTATCCTGTTAACCGGGGCATTCCCTTTTTAATTACGCAGCATATAACGGGCGCGAATTCTTTCACTAATACGCGTAAAGGCCGTATTTATACGTCGTACCCGTCCAAGCTACAGTTTACGTTTGACGTATTTATATGTCCCGCCCAGTTAACAGGTTAATAATGACTCACGATCTTCTGCGCCAGCGCGACCGTCTCCCGTGCTAGTGGTTGTGAGGAGATCCGGTTGAGAGGTATGATGGTGGTCCGCGTCTGTAGCTGTCCTCTCTGCAGCAGAAGCTTGCTGGTCTCGTCCGTGTCCACCACCACGTTGTATAGCTGCAGGATTTACATATCAATCACTTCCAAGGTAATCAGTACATACAATATATTCCAGTCAACCCACCCGTCCGCCGGCCGCCGTCTCTAACGCTGTGCAGTACTTCGGATCTCTAACGTCTATGAGTCTGCAGACAGTACCTGTGACATGCACAGACGACAAACACATATCAATCATAAGTTCGTAAGATAATAACGTCTTTAGTTGGCCACACACATGTATAGAGTAAGGACTCACCGGATACTTTGTTAGTGTCGAAGTTGGCGGTGGGCGGCGTGTACTTAAAGTGACACCGCTGTAGTCGTGCGGCGAGCTGGTCGGCGCGGTCCCTCCTCTCCCTGCCCCCCGCCCTCAGTGACCGCAGCTGATCTTGAAGGGCGGTCCGATGATCAGCACTGAAGGTACTCGACGATAACTGGGCCTGGACCAAAACACACGGTTACTATACACGATTAATAAATAGGATCCATCAAAAAAAAAAAAACCATCGCTGATTGCTTTCGACAACCTGTCACAGTCTAGGGAGGAATGATTTTTTGATAATAATATTTATATTATTCATTACCTGGTGTCTTATCTAATATTCATTAATAATCTCAGATTTCATGTATTATCGGTGAACTTAACGATGCAAGTCGTTTATAATAATACATAGTTCTGTCTACCTACCTCTAGTTTTTCCACCTCGGCCCTGTGTCTCTCGATCCCCTCCATATCTCTCTGGTACTGCGCGCTGCTGCTCTTGAACTCCTTCTCGAGTGTCTTGAGGCGATCCTCCGCATGTTTCTTCTCCATCTGACTCTGTGATATTCGAGTCGACGCTTCCGAAGCTTGTTGCTTTGCAGCTAAAAAATACACCAAAACTCATACTTTAGACATTACAATAAACTTAGAGGGTGTCGGGAACAATATTGCTAATGTTAGGAACTATATCTGTGTCATAGTAACCTATGAGTTGGTCCTGCAGCGATTCCGAGGCATCCTCGTTGCCTGCGCTCACGGCCAGGAAGCGGGCCTGCGCCGCGGCCAGGCGCGTCTCGCTCGTAGTGCAGGCCTCCCGCAGACGGTCGAAAGTACTCGATACCTATGAAAGACAACAATGGTATGAGAAGTAGCAGAGCTAACAAGTGGTAGAGAAATGTCTCTGAGACCGAACCTCCCGCAGCTGCGCCTCCTTGTCGCTGAGCGCGGCGCGGTCGTCGTCCAGGGCGCGGGCCGCGAGCTTGGCCCGGGCGTCGTGCGTGGTGAGTGCGCCCTGTGCCGCGCGCCAGTCCGCCGCACTCTTCGCCTCCGTCTTCTCGGCCGCCTGCAGCTCCGTCTCCAACACCCTCAGCACGCTGCCGCTCTCCTAAATATACACCATTTATTAAATACCATCCTAGGAGATTATCTTATATGTAATGTAACACAGCCTCTACCACTCACCTCATCCAACTTTTTATTGAGTGCAGCTACTTTCTTGTCATACTCCTTGGCTTCTTTTTCATTGTTTATAATCATTTCTTTCTTGTTTTTGATCTCGTCCTGCACCTCCGTGACCTTGTTCGCGGCTTCCTTGGTGCTCTCCTCTGCAGATACGTATCTGAAAACCAAATACATATTATAGGTCTACTGTATGTTTTACTAATATATATAATGTGTACTGTATATAATATATCCAATAGACCCACTTCCAAGCCACATAAAGCCTGGAGAGGTTCTCCAACTCCCGCACCACCTTCTGGTACTCCTGGAACTGCGAGCGTTCGTCTTGCAGCTTCTGCAGCTTGGGAGCGATGTCCTCTCTTATAATCTACAAATAACATTTCACATATTATATGTTTCTCATTATTACAATATTCAATGCTTACAGTATGTCTGAGGTCAATTGTCTTACATCATTCAGTTCCCTGAGCTTGGCATCTTTTTTTTCTATAGTTTTCTGTGCAGCTTGTTTTTTGGCTTCATACATTCTTGTCCCGGCTGCTTCCTCCACCATTGACAATATCTGGAAAGTAGAAGTTCAGAAAGAGGTCTGGGATTGGCAGTGAAAATTAAATTAACTTGACTTATTGTTGAAAATGAAACTGTTAATACCTCTGGAGGCTTCATGTTGAGTACTTTAGTGATCCGACCCTGCATGATGAGGAAGTGTGGATTGTTAACATTGAGCTGTACGGAACAGAACAGGTCACTGACCCGTTTGTTCTGAACATTGATGCCATTAATCAAGTACTTGTTCTTACCTCCCATCACCACCTGCAAATATTTAATTACCTATTAGAGAAATTAGATATAAAGTTGTGTCCTTCTGTAATGTTTATAAATATGTATAATCTTTACATGTACCAAAATAACATTTTATATATATTTCTATCTTTTGTTCATTCTGAGTATATGATATAGCTGCACTAAAGTACTTGATAGTACTAAATGTTCTCATAGCTTATGTGATAAAGGGTGACTTAGCCAATTTTAATTTTACACATTTATTAGATAAAACTATTCTGAAGACGAAGGATATTAAAAGAAATATATTTTGAAAAAACATTGCCTTCACTGTCTCAACACCAAGATTGTATCTTAGAGTGGCTATAAAATAATTAAAGAATAAAGAAAAGAAAAAATGATTTAAAAAATTACTATAAAAATATCTTACAATTAGTACATTAATTAAGCATATATTTTAAATTACAGTCACAATTAATTTAAGTTTTTAGGCTACAACAAAGTCAAATAAATACAAAAATCCTGAACAACATGTAAATACATGTAAAATCTGAAAGTCATCCACTATAAAACTTATCACTACATATTTCACTGTCCAGAGTTTGCTAAACATTTAATAATATGTCAGTAGTGACACCTGGGTGACCATTAACAACTATGAATTATTTAGAAGGGTGAATAACAGATGCCTTAAGAGCAGTTTCATTGAATGTCAGTCATTACTTCCTCACCTCTATAAATTCTACAGTATAGAACACAGCTACTCTTATGAAGAAAGACAAATTAAGCACATATTATAATCATTATACATACATTTGAATCATAACAAAATTAGGACTATATAATAGATTAGTTGTTACTACCTGTCTTGTTACAGTTATCTCATCATGGTTCTCATAACCGATGGGACACTGCCTCTTGTCACGATTGTCAAAGGTGATGCTCACTGTAGCCTTGGTTATACCGGCCTGACCATGCTTATAGATCAATTCTTGAAGACTTCCAGCTCTCACCTGGAACAATAAATATAACTTACAGAAACATTGTCTATAATGTAATAAACTATGTTAGAATCACACATATCCATTCATTATTAAAATAAATAAAAGAATGTAAGTTGAATGTATTTATTATTCATGAATTGTATCCATTCATATCATGTGCTACACAAATTAATATAAGTATTTCTTATTTTATCATAAAGAAATATATATTTATTAAAAAATATTATATTCTTTGAAAAAGGTTATAAAAGTAACATACAATTAGATATTACTATTTACATTAAACCATGAGGAGTCTCTTACAAAATTAAATTGTTTTGGGAGCAGTAACATTAATACACTAGGATTAATATATATAAATAAGTTTACTTACATTAGAAAGATTGGTAATGCCTAAAACAAAACATATTGAATCTAAGATGTTGGACTTTCCGGTCCCATTTAATCCTGTGATAGCATTAAACTCGGGATCAAATCCGCTCACTTCCACTCGATTCCCGTAGGACTTAAAGCCATCGAGTACGATAGACTTTATGTACATCTTGAGTGTATAAGAGATTAGAATTTAATAATGAAAATGATACCAAAACATCACAAATCATTAACAATAGTTTTCATTTCTTTGAAGCGGGAACAATCAACCGTTGGGGTGTTTGAAGTTTGACATTAGTAATTGACACACTGTTGCTATCCATACATTTTTTATTTCTTTTCCATTTCCTATATAGACTTCTAACGTTACGAAATCCCTGAACATATTTAGGTTACTATTTGTAATATTTATAAAAATTTAACACAATTAAAATATTTTACAATTAAAAAATAAGGATCTGACCGAAGATTGAAATAATTTAATTTTTATGTTTGTTAAGTATATTTTATGTTAAATAATTCAAGTTCAAAACTAATCCCTCCATGTAAAAACACTGATGATTATTTTAAGTTTATTTTGTATTTTATATGTTAAGGCCATCGACATGTACTAGTATATTTATACTAGTACATACATAGGCTATACGTAATATTCCTCTTTACCTATATTTTTTGAACTTCCAACGACTGAGTCCGTCAAATGTAGTCTTCACTGTCACCTGTCAAGTCATAGTTGTCAGGTGGACGTATATTACTGATTTTTATGAAAACGCGGGTGAAGAAGCAGCGGTGCTAAAAAGTTCATTGTAAATCAATATTTAAACTTTAATAAGCATGGAGTTTAACAGCACGGGAGGAATGAGGAGTCCTTTTTCTCCTCGAGTAAGACAATCTATCTCGGGGCGAAGACCTATTGGAATGGGTTCGGCAAAGAAAAATAGGTAAAAAATCTAATCCATACAATTTAAATTCATTATTATCTTATAAAAAACAGGCATTTATTAGTAGATTTGATCACTATTTAATTATTATTAGTCTATTATTTTATTTCTAGCAAGTTCATGCAACAATCAGAGCAACAAACCGGCGAAATTGTATATAAAACTCCCTTCACAAGTCTGGAAACATACGGTACACCACTTCCAGTGATGGTTACAGAAACTCTTACCTTTCGTAAGTATTTCTTAATATAGCATTTTCATGTCTTTAGTGTATATCCATTATTTGTATTTAAATTTTTGTTGAAATTTTCTTATAGCATTTATCTTTTTTTGTGCATAAGCGCATTTTGTTTTTAAGTAAAATAGCCATTTTGTTGTATCTTTTCTCTATTGTAATTGTTTGTTGTGTCATTCAATTTTGTTGTAGCATCTAGTGAGGTGAGTGTCCGTCTGTCCTCTTGTGGTTGGTGTTGGGCCGTCTGCGGCCGTAAAGTGTTAGCATGGCCCTGGGACACCTCACTCCCCGCAGCCACCGCTCGTGACCTCACACTGCCACAGACAGACCTGGCTCACAAAGCTGATTTAGTAGTTCTGTTCTATGAGAACGATGCACAGGTTAGGATAATAAATATCAAAGCAACTTAATAATTATGCTATAGGTTTTGAATTTAGGTTCAAAATAAAATTGTTACATCAAAAGGTTAATGTGAATATCGAAGTTAAGAAACTAGCAGTAATTCAATGATGTTTGGAGTTGTATTGTTAATACAGTAGAAACTTGATTAACCTAATTGTTGTCGATAGGAATTCCGATGATCAAAAATCTGGATAATCAAATGTATGAAGAGAAGCCAGTTTTGTGCATATGTAGTACATAATATTATATGTTTGTTTAAAAAAAGTATAAAATACATACATACAAAAATCAATGTTTATTAAAAAATAATTAAAGAATACATTTTCTTAGATTACATTTACATACAGATACATATACATATGTACTAAAAACTGGAGATTTAATCATGAAATTAATTACAATATGTATTTGATAATTTGCAGTTGTTAGCCATGAATTAAAATAATAAGTTTAATTTGCTTTAAATATTTGGTAATTGTCATTTGGCGTATGCCACTCTCAACAACACCACTCTTATACACTTTGACATTTTTTCTTGTCCGGACTTGTCTGTAGTCTGGATAACCGGATAAGGGAGTTTCTACCATAAAACAGGCTTCAAGGTGTACTTATCATTGATCACAGTTACAATAGTATAATTTTTATTTGAAGATTTACAGACAGATACAGTCTAATACAAGT
>DVQO01001248.1:0-10617 GCA_018231785.1 Danaus gilippus
CATAAAATGATACGATCATGGGGGTAAAGAAAAACAAGCAGACAGAAAATGAAATTCTTTTAAATAACAAATGTCGTAGCTATTCAAGAAGTCAAAACCAGCATGACTGATGACTACGAACGGAAGACACTGGGTAATTTTCTCTATCCATCTCCGAATCTGTGGCTGCACTCCTTGGTAGTTCCGAATGTAGTGAGAGGGAGTGGCCTCAGCAAGCGCTTTTATCAGTTCTTACGCGAATTGGTAGGATGCCAAGAGGTGGTTAGAACAGAGAAACGGATGCTTTACCAAGTAAGTCTCCAACATTGGTCTCTAGGAGTTCAAGAGGAGAGCACAGAAAACCCTTACAACTAGCAGTGGGAGGCAGTGCCCGAATCTAGAATTTAAATTGTCTACCAAGAGAAGGAAAACCGTTTTAACTTTGTTTGAAGGGAAATTCTATATGAAGCAAATGTCCACATGAAAGCTCCAAATTTCTAACAGAAAAAATTTGTTTGTAAAAAAGTAAGGTGTTGAATGGTATAAAGAACAAATGTTATTTCTGTACTAGAGGTCGTCACACAAAAGCATTATTCCATAAGAAAGTCGGTAGAAGCCTTTGTTGGAGAACACTAACCCTGCTATATGTCGTATATGGCGCGAAATTTTGCAGGCGGGACAGATCTGCTACCAGGAGACCACCAGAAAAGAAGCGAAACATTCAGTCTAAAAAGAAAATATCTTGAAAAAGATTGACACTTTTAAGGCGAAAACGAAGCTTTTGAGTAAGGTACGGGAGTTTAATAAACTCACTGAAGATGAGAACAGTTCGGTCAAGAAAATCATCAGAGCGAAACACTCGGGTTTACTCGTATCATGGTATTTCTAACACTATTGCTATTTCCGGTGATAAGATTGCTGTGTATTCCAAAAAGCTTGAGGTTGGCCACTCGCGAAGGGAATACATACAGCACAACTAATGCTTCGAGATCCATAGAAACTCCTTCTATAGTGAACTCAGAAGTGCAGAAGAATGTATATGAGGTCTTAAAAGAGGTCATAATATCATTTTGGTCTTCAATGTATATTAAGAAAGATAAATTGAGGGAGACAATCCCTTTGATGAAAACCTCCTTAATTTCATACCTGGTAGTTATGAGCAGATCACCTTCCCTGCATATGCTGAGTTCAAAAATATAGTTAAATGTCTACCAAACTCAAAGAAAGCATGGTGTGATGGTGTTAAAACTTATTATAAAGAAGTGTACCGCTTAACATCCCTTCCTCTACGAATGTATTAGCGCAAGAAATTTTAAAGAGAAGGCAATTGAGAGTTGGTTCTATAAGGTCTTAACGTACCTAATCATAAAGGGTACGCCGACAAGTGGTCGTGACTTAAGACCTATCACATGTATGTCGACCTTTACAAACTAAACCAACTGTACGACGAGAGGCTTACAACTAATTGTCGAGAGTAGAGGTCTTCTAGCCGAGAACCAACTTGGAACGATTCGATTATTCCAAGGAGCTTAGAGAATAAAACCCTCCTCAGGACCATGTAGGATGATTCTAAGAAAGAATAAGACTCAGAGAACATGCTTAACTAACCACATGTATTGAAAGGGTAAACCTCCTACAATGGATAGGAACTTTCCTTACAGACACCATAAAAAAGTGGCACATTGAGATTAGAACAGGCTATGAAACGACCGTGGAGAAGAGTATAGAGAGGGCCATATTACAGGGTTATTCCTTATCCCCTCTCTTGTTCGTCCTATATATAGATCCTTTGAGCAGGAAACGAATTTACTATATTCAAAGGTAGGGGTACAAACTGGCAGCCAATCGTTTGTCACGAACCATCTTTAATTTTTTGATGACTTGAGACTCCTGGCAGATAGCGAGGAAACCTCAAGGCCCTAATTAGGAAAAAAAAATCTTTACTGCAGGTGATCTTAGATAAACCAGAGCAATTCTCTACTAAATATACGGGGTTAGACGGCATGTCATCGTACTAGAAGGTTCACAGGGTTATGAGTACCGGGTAATTACGGAGAACTATTCTAGTGTAATCAAAGGCGAGACTTACGAAAAAAGGTAAAGACTGCGATATTGAGTCGTGTCGAGCGGCTTTATATAACAACATTGAAAAGCGTGAACATGTGGCGGATAAAATAACCGAATTTTACATTCACAAAATAGGTGAGAATAAAAAAATTAACAATTTCTAGTCATTAGCTAACGAGCTTGATTAAATCCATATATCCAATGGAAGAACCATCCCGTTTGTGATAATAAGGGACTGAAAGGCAACAAATTTTATTGAAATTTACATTCAATGCTAAGTTCGCACCATTTCTAAATGTATTATCCTCTGTAATGCATAAGAATACTGCAGAGTTTAATTCCCCATGTCAAAGTCGATGACTTTAATACGTTAAAACTAGGTTGGAAGAGATTGGGCGATCCATAGAGAAGCTAGTATTTTAATTTTAAAAGCTTGAATGGGAAAATTCACTATTCGCCCATATACCGCATACCATAGTACCTCTGAAGGGTCCTCAAGCATACAACCAAAGATGGTCGACTATACAATACTGTCTCTACTAAGCCCTATGGTTCGGCCAATGAATCGTATGAGTTCATAGTAAGTAACTCAATAAAATCGATAAATGTTACAAGGAAACAAATCTAAATTAAACCCTAATAAATAAATATCGTTTTATTTTAAGACATTTCTTTTAACCTGTATACGACTGTCTCAAAACTGGAAACATACTTAACAGGTTCCTTGCAAATGCAGCATCTTGTAATATTATTATCAAAGTATTCATCTAAGAGGTCTAATCCAAGTACATGCCCACAACGTAGCACTAAAACATCTGTTTTAATGGGGTTTGGTTCTGTATCTTCTGATCCTACTAAAGAGTATTTATTTGAAACATTTAACGCCGAGGAAAACTTGCTATAGATATGTAACTCTTCTGGTATTTTTAGCCCTTGTAGAGATCTTATCAATTTTTCTGTTGAAGGCTTCATAATTCTATAAATGAATATTAAACATTTTACTGGGCTTACCATGTCGATTCGATAACTAATATCCCTTTGATAGACTTCGGCATAAAAATGAATTGCCGATATCAGAAACTCGGCCGAAGCAGCATGACAAATTAGGAGACTAAAGTTTAATGCATAAAGTTCCCATATGTAAGCATTATTGTGTAGACTTTGCATACTCTTTGTTGTATTATAGCAATTAGCCAGAGACATTAACTTATTATCAACTATTGGGCAACCATCACTATTCGAGTCAATTTTGGTATCTTGTATACCATGATGGCTTGCTTTTATGTTAATGCTTTTGTGGGTTTGTAATATTTCACCGAAGTTGATCTTTAACATTAAAGAATCGTAGCATTCAAATAGAGTACCACTAGATAACATTTTCCTAACGCTTCGCTTGTTGATCATAACCTTATCATTTCCTTCATCGCAAAGATCACTGGCATCAATGTAGGGTATTCGTGTAATCTCAATGTAAATGCATGCTAATTCTATTAAAAGGATAATATTTCTTATATCCTTTTGTTCGATCACTTTGGAAAAATTAATATGTGCTAATAAGCCTCTATCTAAGATTTTATGATTTAAATAAAAATCCCGAAACGACTTTTCATCTTTTATATCGATTTGGCTCAAGTCCAATGCATCCAATTTATATATCCTATTAATAGATGAGGATATTATAATCCTCTTTCTATACGCTGCACCGACCTTTGCAGTCGAAAACCCCGAATCCCGTTTAATTATATTGCTCATAATGTCGGTCTCTGTTTTACCTGATAGACAGTCTAATAAATAATAAATAGAAAATATAATGTTCGGCATTTTAAGATCAGCTATCCAATATTTTTTATCTAATTCTGTTATTCTGATGTACAAATCGCTATTAACTGTATTATAACTGTTTTCCATAAAGTAGTCTCTGAATTTAACAATAGGATGTTGTGTTGTATAAACGTACAGGATACCAATAGTAAAAAATAGTTTCATGGGTACGTTTTTTTTTCTAACTTATAAGTCTTTTTTGAAAGTTTTGACATGATCATACAAAATTCTATTACCAATAAAAGTCGTTGCATCAAAAGGAGGAATAAACTTTTCCTGTATCAAGACGCATACTTAAATTAGATTAAACACAACCTTCTTATAATATGAATTTAGCTGGTTATTTAGCGTTGCATCGATATAATTGAAAGTATAAAGTTGCCCCTTAAAACCGTGCATTACATAAAGGAGACTCAAAACACTGTGGAAGAAGATAAGCTAGCGTCAATTACTTGAGCGCATTAAAATTAAAAATTCTTTAAACGTACAGTTAATAGTTATCTAATGAGTATGCGCGAAGAGTATTGGGGATTTGCTAACGCTCCCCGTGGAAAATTTGTACCAACTTGGATTACGTCGACAAACATAAAAGCGTATTGCAAAATTTACAATAATATCATTTTTAAAGCATTGTTGTCAACATTCATATTAAGTTGACGTTATAAAAAATATACAGGATTGTGTAAGATCACTGATATCACTTTCTTATAAAGAAGAAATCTAATGGACAATTAAAGTGTTCAAAATATTCGGACTCTATTCTTCGGAAAGCGAGGATTTCTAGAAATTATTTCTCGCCTGTCCGATAGTTCTACGATATATGACATGGTTTAGAAAGCGAGAATAAGAAAGGGGATTTCTTAATTGACAAGTTGAGGGGCAATGCGAGAAAGTTTCATTGGATCTGCCCGTAGACGAGAAAAAAAAGATTTTTTATATCAGATAAAGGTGTTTGTTAACATATTTGCAGGTTATAGTTGACAATTAACTTGTTACAAGCATAAATCTAGTTGTTATATAAATCGATAAATGTAAGAGGTACAGAAGAAGATTGATAAAGGTAAACAGAAAACTTAATGATATAAACATGATTTAGAAAAACGTAATTTGTTGTTAGGATCAATGTGTAGTTTACTTGTGCGATAATCAATTCAGCGAATTTGATCAAATAATGTTTTTGAGGGTTTTCAATCTACCTAATGTTTTTATTTAATTTAATGTTGGTAGTTTCACTGCCCCTAAACTATGATGTCAAAGCTTAGTTCGTCCTATGCGACGAATTACTCATATCCAATCAATCGTAGTTAATTGTAATATACGTGTTGTGAATAAAAAGTAAAGTTTAATGTGTCGTGCTAGCAATATCTTTATAATGTTTTATAGTTGTCTTTGTGTGAAGTATGTCTCGGGGGTGGAATCGAACATTAATGAATAGGTATACACTGTCTGTCGATTATTGTATGGTGAAGGGGCAGGAACATCATGACGTTGCAAACAGCCTTAATTAGTTCTAATTGTGATTCATCATATGCGTGGTAGTGATACTTACAATAAGTAATTGTATTCAACAATCCGACTAGATAATTTTTTTTAATCTACTAGATGCACCATAAAGTTAAAACATGTAAAAAGCACGCTGTTACAGAGCACATTCCAGTCGTCCAAGGAATGAAAATTGTAAACACAGTCCTCCACAGGCAGATTGAAAGCCAAGTGTAAAGACGATTTCTTTGAATCATGTGGCCTTAGAATTCATGTTTAGTTTAGTTGGGTTTATAGCTTCGCATGCACTTTCTTCTCCCAACTGGTCTAATTTTAAATTAATAAAATAATTATAGACACAGACAATTGTATTTTTTTTAAACATTTACCATATCACCTATATAGAGATAATTGGTGCCAATAAAGCTATCGGGGCATATACACTCATTCTTATACTGTTTTGTGTTAACATCGAAAGATTTTCAACTTTTTTTATTCCGATATTGATCAGTGTGCGTCTATATTAGAAAGACTTTTACATTTAGAAGTTAGCGTTTATGCAAAAAGGGCTTTCTACTGAGTTAAAGGCTTGTATATTGAGAGGGTTTGAATGATAAATTGTTAGAGCATTAGAGAGAAATTATAATAATTATCTTTGTAACCACGTCTTTGCATCAAGGCAATGGTACACACCATTAGCGGATGCTATTACAACGGAGATATGTGCGTATACGAGTCCTTATTTTACTAATTAAAATTAAAATAATAAAGACAAAGATGGCTATCCTTTCATTTACGTTTGTAAACATCAAGATTGGTGATGCTAAGATTACGTTTAAGAGATACTGTACCTTGGGACTACTAAATAAGCGATTAATAGTAAACTATTATTGATGAATCATGAATCTGTGGGTACACAATGATTTTTTACATAGAAGAGATAAAATGAGACACATAACATTTGAAGCCCATATTCAGCAGTTTCGAGCAAGTTGGTAAACCCTTTCCGGTTTCTTTTGAGTTAGTATTGTGGTTATGAAGCTTGGACACATTTAAAATCCTAATATGCGCTTAAAGTACGTTTATAGAACCCGATTTATGTGGTTTGTGGGTCGTAATCGGCTGTAATCAACAAGAAATCTAATATCCTTATTCCAGCAGATCCAAAGGCCGTGTATATCCGTGAACTCACTAAAGGTGTACAACCAATCATTGTAATAGGCAGGAGGAACTCTATTTATAGCTGGTAGAGTGACAACTCTAAAATCCACAGGGCCTAAAATATAAATGATACAACCATGATTTTACTATAATTGTTACAGCAATATTAAAGCAGAGATTAAAGACATACACTAGCAGATTATATCGCCGATAGTACTCCATGCACGGATGAAAAAATTAGATACATGAGGTAGAAATGACGTGCATATTTTGACGTGTCCCTTAGCACTACTTGTAGGTGGAGCTTAAAATTAGTAGAAAATATTGTAACCAGGCACGTGCCACGGCTACCGGCAAAAGAACATAAGTTTTTATGTAATTGCGCGGATATTTACATCGTAGATAAAATATCATCTCACAAATCAATTTACGCAGCTGTTTTAGCCCTAGTTTAGATATTTATAATTGATACAAAGGACGTAATTAATACTAACAGTCTATCACCAAAAAATACAGCAATGACATTTACATATTGATTTAGCATTACTCGCTGTCATGGAAGTTCTTCAAATGGTACTTAAGCCCATAAGTTTTGTATTTTCTCCCACAGTCTTCAACGGGACAAACAAAAGGCTTTAAAACAAAAAGCTTCTCTTCGTTGTGCTCCTCCTTTAGATGGTACATCAGCCCAAAAGAAGACGTGTACTGTCTATTGCATCCGGGCAATTTACGTTTAAATACTTTAGATCCCTTTTGTTCTTCTTCTGTAATGGTTTCCTTACTCGTTCTCCTCTTTCTTACAACCTTCTTAAAGGGCTTTTCCTCGCTTTCCTCCTTCGAATCTTTAGCTTCTTCAACACCCTCTTCGTCCTCCTTTAGCCGATTCTTATTGTACGGACTGACATTACAATAGTTCTCCCTTTCAATGTTCTTTTCAAATACACATAGAGGCCTTAATTTCAAAAACCTACCATACTTCCATGAATAGCTTAAAATTCTTTAAATTCTTCATACCTATACAGATCAATCCCAGGATGATCCTTTAGAATGTACTGGTCCAACAGTTTTTAAAGTAACTGGAACGTCATGTTTAAACAAAGGGGGGGGGGGTTGATGATTATAAAGGGAAAGTGATGAGGCTAGGGGTGGTTAAAAGGGGTTACTACCCCATTGCTGTAGAGAAAAACATATTAATATTGTAACGTTTAGAATTATAGCACAAATATTATCAGCATACACATCTTAGGGGATAGAGAATGCTATTGGGTGACATCAGCTCCTCTAAAAGTGTTTCTTCCCTGTGGGCACCAAACTACCTACTCTTATGTCTTTTAAACTTATAAAATAGTCTTCTCCAAGACGCCATTTATTATTGATGGTATAGCTCATGAGAGAACCACATTGTCCAAGATAAAGATAAAGTCCCAATGTGATAGACCTTGGGATTTTATCTTTTAATTTAAAAGATGGACACGAGGGAGGACAGGGCCCTTCTAGAGAATGTCCCGTAAGGATTGTAGTATGCTCTTTATTAAAGGAAATTTCTAACCTCTTTTGGTAAGGACAGTATGCGTCTTCCTTCGAGCATTCGCTAACCATTAAATTGTCCATTAAAGCGTCCTTGTGGGCAGTTGGACTAAAGCTATTCCGCAGAGATACAAAGTTGTACCTTTAATAGCAAAAATCAAAGTTTTGTCCCGGATGAAGACTTTGACTCTTAGAATATCATTATTGTAGCCATACGTATACATTAATATAAAGTCTTGTAATTGTAATCTGTTCGTTAATTTTTTGTAAGCTTCTAAACTCAATTTAAGAGAGTTTTTCAAATTTATTTCCCTGATAAATGTTAACAGCCAGCATAAAAGCATAAAGTCAATTCTTATGCGCATAAAGCTCGTTTTTGTTTATTACGTAAAACAAAGTCTTTGCAATTTTTGCAATTTCTTCATCATCGTTGGACATTTGAAACTCTTCAATTTATTGGATGATAACGTTCATAAATCTGTTCTTATAGGTTAGGAGTATGGAATAGAATAATTGCATAAGGCAGCCTACAACAGCCACTTTAAGGCTTATGTTTTCATTAAAGCTTTGTTTGTCTCATTTATATAAATAATTTATAAATGAATTCATCTTTGCCCTTTGCTTTTCTTTCTTGTAAAATTGTATTAAAGTTTTTTATAATTGTCTTTTCGTATTGCTTTAAATGGATTAAAAAGGAAACGTATGAGACAAATAGAGCGGAAATGAACCTTTGGAAATTAAACACTTGTTTTTAGTAGCCATGTAAAATAAATTACAAACTTGAATGGCGATGCTTTTGTGTTCATTTTATAAATGTTTGTAAAAAATATTTTGGTTTTCGTCAACAAAAGAAATGTAAAATGAGAAGGCGTCGTCACAAAAAGGAAACTCTTCAACTAGCGTGCCGATTAGGGGCTTTGAGACTTCAAATGTATCTAGTCTTGGATTTCTATTATCCGCCATTTATAATTGATTCCAAATTGTAGTTGGTGGGGTGAAATAACTAATAAGGCCCGGTCCTTTAGAGAGTACCACTGGCTATCAAGAAATCTATTTTCAAGTTCAACGTGATTGCAAACCGCAAGCACAATCTAGGCAAATTCAGTTGTACTTTGTATAACAAACTTATTGCTCCCAACGGTGGCCAAAAAAAAAACAACTTCTTTTGCATAAGGAATGTAATACAATAGATCTTTTAAGGGGGAAATCAAATACTTTTTACAGAGCCATACAAAACACTCACAAGGTTCTTGGCGTAACTGCCGGGTACTAGGCCAGTGCTTAAGTAAACCTCTAAGACACTTTTATTACTAGGCCTTCTAGAAGTATATTTATTAAAACTTGTTTTATTTAACTCTTGTTTCATAGGTAATTACTTTCTTTTTTGTAGGGGTAACTTCCTTATTTATAGTTTTAGTTTTAATATATCATTGTTTGTGTTTACTAATCAAATGATAGATTAAGATCAGTGAAATATCACGTAAACAAACAAACATAAAGAATACATGTGGTATCGTTTTACCACAGTTCTTTAAAGTCCCAATGAGCCTTGAATCGAAATTTTATTTTAATGAATGAGCAACTGTTTGTCTGCTTGCAGGAAGTAAGAAGCAATTTGGATTTCAATTACTTTCGATGGATAAAGGTTTGAATAACTTAAGGCCACTTCAGCCGTATAAATGGCACTGACTACGAGTTCAACTTTAAAACTTTAGGACTTTTATGAAGGACGGGGGGGCTTTAACGTTTGTAGGTCTTCAACAACAAACTCAACCTGCCTATTTTTTTCAAAGCTCCAAAATAAACCAAATAAAGTTGTGCAGACTCTATGAGTTTTGTGTATTCGAAATGGACGATCTTTTGGATGGGCAGCTGATGCTTAAATAGCCCTTATAAGTAAGATTCCTTAAGGGTTGCGATTTAATGGATACGACAATTAGAGACCAGTTTAATAGTCAACCTTAAGAAGTTGCTTCGCTGATATAAAACATCCCTTTCTATTCGTTATTTGACTCTTTAGATGGGTTTAGAGAGGATTTTGGCAATTGGAAGTTTCTTTCTGTGTTAAAAGCTCTTGCCCAACAAAAAAAAATAGTTTTCTTATGTGCAACTTTTTACATCCACACTGGATTTTCGAACAAAGTCTCGGGTTGTGATAAGTTGAGGGCATTTCAGAGTGTAAAATTGTCTTTAAAGACCCTCAAGAATAAATTGATCAATTTGTGGTCTTTAAGCCTGTCAACAAAGTATTTTAGAACATAGACAAGAAATAGGACACAAAGAAGAGTCGAAAAGAATGTTACAAATAAGATCTATAATGCCCCGAGGTTGCGAATTTGTAATTAAATTGATTAAGTCGTTCATTGATCCAAGCCAATCCTTTTCGAAATTCAATACAATAAAACGCTTCTTTATGTCCATCTTAATTCTAGTAAAAAGAATGTGAACGTATAAAAGGTTTTTAATATCTTTTTCTTTATTCATAGGAATTCAATTGTTTCTTAAGGCAGCCTAAGGCGGGTAGCATTAAAAGATTTCCTGTTTGCAGGGTTTACTTAACTAGTATAGAAGGAGCTGGGG
>DVQO01001249.1:0-10615 GCA_018231785.1 Danaus gilippus
AGACAACGACAAGACAGTAAAATATATCTCATTTTTATTTTATAAATATTTATTTATAAACAATATTAAAAAAGAATGATTAATACAATTTTTTTAATGTGAAAACCAATGATGATGCCTCAATTATTTAAACAGTTTGAAATAAAAATATTCTAGATGTAATCAAAAAGCAGTGTTCTATAAAATATTTAACGTATTCATATTACATGCGCCAGGTACTTATCAGGTACAAATAATAACACTAAAATATTTCATAGAGAGTGAGTCTGTATTTGGATAAAATTATTAATATACAGTTATCGAACAATAATCTACACAATACCGCAATACATTCCGCATCGAAAGTTCGAAATGATATAATCATATATATTTTTTTTTAAATACATATATATTATAATTATTTACAACTTAATTTTAATTGTTATTCTACATACTAAATCTATAAACTTAATGGAAGATAGTTTGATATTTAAAATCATGAATAATAAATTAATGAATTTAGGCAGTGCCGTGGCTCGTCGTATGAATGGTTCACTTTATATACAACGAAGCTGATTGATGGTATTGATTTGATGCTTCGACGGAATGACGCCGAGAAGAATATTTACAAAGATGTCGATGACCTTGAATTGATAGAGTTTTTGAGGAACAGCCTCCCTTGTTCGCTATCGTTATGTGGATCCTTACGTAATTTACACGTGTCATAAAACACCCATAAGAGAATAAATATGATTGTAATACATTCTATATCCCGAGAACCCAACACAAGCTAGCGTGCGTTTATATAATATATCATATGTTTTAATATATTATATTTAATATGTTTAAGGCTCTAGAATCCACATAACAATTAAACAGAGGCTGTATGTATATGTATATATTGTTTTGGACAGCGTGTGTATCGCTTCATGTGTTCGGTTGAAGTCCCTTCGGCTTGATCATCATTGAGGCGCGTTTAAGAGTGTAGTCCCAGCCGCGCCAACGGAACCAGACGATACCTGGAGATAATACGCATTAATAAAACTATTATCGTTCAATAATAAAGAAAATCTTATTTCATGCTGCATCAAAGCAACGGTAAAAATATATCACGGATGAAATTCTATAATACAAATAAAATATATTTTTTGTTTTAAACGAATTATTTAACTACCAACCATATATTTTATTATTTATATGCATACAGAAAATAACACGTAAGTCAATGATCACAGGATAAAGTCGCGGAATTCCTTGTAATTATTCTGCATATTTTTTATCTGTTTATAAAAAATTTTGTAATGTTTTTTATATTTGATACTGCCAAGTTTTTTTTTGTGTTTGTTATATATAAATGAACATGACCAACCTTGCCTGGCCGTTAGATCCTGTGGGTCGTGAAGGTACAGTCCGTTGAGACCTCGTCCGCAAGACTTCCACCACCAGCCTCCTTTCAGCATGGACGCACAATTCAACGATGACCTATCATTGTCTCTGAAACAACAATTATAACATAGTACTAGGCATGTATTGATGTCTATTTGAATTTAATATAACGATGGGTCTTTTGTACAAGGGCCAATGTAGCAGTTTTGTCATTTATTTGCTTTAAATACACCATAATACTTTATTCTTTAACATCCATTTAAAAAAATACGTATTTGTTGGTAGAAAAACTCAGTTATTTAGGCACTTTTTAACGTATAAGGTCTTATATAGGTAAATTAGTTAAAAAAATAGTAGATTTGCGAGAAAGTTTATCAAACTTAAATGACGTACGTGTATGTCATAGTCAAAGTTTCAAAATCATCAGTTGTCACATGTAAAAGATATATTGAAACAAACTTAAAACGTCTCTACTGAAAAAAATGTCAGATTGCTCATTGGCCCTTATACGTATAGAGTTTTGGTTTTAAAAAGACGTAGATATAAATAATTGAATAATAAGAATAATAAAAATAATATTAAGCAAACCGACTTGGTATTTAATATGCTAAGACAATCGATAAACGTCAATATTATACAATTGTATATCAGATATTGCATCAAAGCTGGTTAGAGTCTTAGGAGCGTTGCATAAGTCTCGGAGGCCTTTAATTGTTGCGGTTCGAGGGGAAAGGGCGCCTGGGAATTTATAAGGAGAAATCGGTTGCGATCTGAATTGAATATAAAACAGTGATTGCCACTAATGAGTTTTTGATTAAAGAGTTTTCTCTGTTTATGAGTGTGCGCTTTTTGACTATAAATAAATAGTTGTAAGTATCTTACCTATTGTAAGTAGAGAACGGACTGTTGTTAGAGCCGTACCAGGGGTCGTTCAGGGAATCACCAGCGTTTCCATCGTAGCCGTCTATCTCTAACTTGTAGTATTCCGCTTCGGAATATATTTTGAAGTGCGAATACTGAGCGTATCTGTAACAGACGAGCTTGTGACGTCACAAAACTAAAAGAGAAGCATTTTTTTTGGAATATCATATATTTTATGCACGCACCTCTTGTTGCCATCGAAATCTTCTAGTTCCACTCTTAGCATGTAATCGTCGTTGTTAGTTAGCATGTAAATGTTCTCGTTACCGAGCCAGAATTCCTTGTTTGGATCGCCGAAGCCGTTCTTATAGTCGCTCCAGTCGCGATTGAAATTCTCCGCTGGTATACCGAAGTCATCGCGACGATGAATCACCTAATAACAAGCGCAATATAGACCAAGTTGAGAGCATCTGTAACTAATTACATATTTATCAATATGAACCCCTCGTAATATCGACATTGTTTATTAAACGGTTCATTTTAAATGTTTATTGACTCTTACAAATGGAATTACCGAATTTCTACCTCAACTGGTTTTAAAGTATGAACAGCAAATAAGCTTTCGAAACTCTTTTTTGGTGGCGTGTTTTTATTTGTGCTGTATTTACCGTCCAACCACCGTCTGCGACGTTCTGCTCACAGAATACTTTGAGGAACCAGTAAGTAGTTCCTCGGATCTGAAGGTAGTAGACACCGGACTCGCGCATGCCTGCATTCAGAAGATCCACACAAGAGTAGCCCTGTAAATGACGAAGCTGACTTCAAATCGTATAAAATACTAAATAGATGTCGCTGAGCAATTTCGCTAACACGCAGGTATCAACAATCCATTCCCCGTGAAGTCGGTTTAAAATGATCGCAGTTCCAACGTGTATACATTACATAATCGAATAATATCATCAAATTAATATTTATGTTAGGCATCACTTTTCTCATAATGAGTTACACCTGACACATGATCATAATAGTTTATCTACGGCTGGAAGTTTCGACGATGACTGTTAATTTTCTCATAACTTTCTTCTCAGCTACAGTTATTGGTTGCGGTATTTACTTTATGCTTTAAGTTTAATCAATTAATTATAAATGACAATCAAGCTGGACGAACATTTCGGTACAAACTCATCTGGAGATTATCAATTCTTGTGTAATCACCGTTTGGCACACAATTACATGGGCCTTTTGAACGTTAATTATGAGGTACCTATTGTCACGACATCTCATTAATATTCCCAAAGTCATCTGCTTGTAGCATTTAATAGTGTAGCTTTGAAAGATCATTTTTCTTTCGGCTCTAGTAATTATGCAAACCTATCAGACAATGGAGAACTTCTTGGTGGGAAGGGTAGAAATTAGATGCTATTTTACTTCGGACATACTTATTTCTTTGCCGTTCTGTTAATTAGCTATTAATGATTTATAATTAGACGGCTTATAAACTGTTCCTATTTATCGTCAAAATTCTGTCATATTAATGAGCTTGTAAATACATGTATTGCGTATAAATTTGCAACATGTGTAAATATTGCCATGTATGTATTTCGATCCCACTGTTGAAAATGGTAGCGTTAAGCGCAAGGAAAGTTGATTTGGTTACATAAATCTGGTTCATATACAACATATGTATACAGTATAACGTTTTCCGCATCTAAGTACAAAATAAAAACATGTTTTCCCAACAGTAATGATTATTAAGTTTTTAATACATGAACAACATTTGGTTGTGCTACATTAAATGTGGACGTAAAGTTATTTCACATCTGTTACACAATTAATACTCATTATAATTTTTATTATATTGCAAATAATAAATTTATATTATTATTGTACCATAGTTCAATTGACCAACTATCCTACTTCCTGTAAATTGCGACTTATAAACAAAACAAAAGGATATACAACGTTTCTTACAATTGTTTATAGTTGTGTAAATATTTTCATATAAGTAAAAATATCATTATTTAGTTCGGATGTTAAAAATAAATATATAATTAGTGCCAATAGTTATCTATAAATTCCAAGAATATCACCTAACCAATATTTTATATGGGCATCGATGTTTCTTTTAACGTAATTAGAAAGTTTGTAGAAATTTAATGGTTTATTTATTTTTATGTGTTTTTTAACTTGTATTTAATTTGATAAAAATAAATCTTAATATAGGTTAAAGGTTTTTTTTGCGGGATATTTGGTATGGAATATTTATGTATTGTTGTTAATTTCGTATTAATTTCAACTATCGACGTGAAATCAATAGTGTTAGGTCATTGAACTCGTGGTAACAGTACCTATACTGATTTTAATTACATCTTAAAGTAGCGGTCGCAGGATGTGGTTAAGTGAATGGACAACTTGAGACATTATTGCGCAGAGTCCCTTATTGCCAAAGTGGGAGACTAAAATGGTACTGTTCTATTGGAAGGTGTGTTCATTCAACGTAAAATATTTAAACAATTAGGACCAGTTAGGATTTTTTATTATACTATATTCTCTTTGTATAGGAAATAAACTTATTCCATTCCTTTATCCTATTCAATATAGTTGTAAGAGTAAGAGCCCAAATTGGTTAAAACATTTTAATAAACACGTGTTATATTACCATACAACAATGAATCCGATTTCTTAATACGATCGATAGGTCTTAAGGCGTCATCATTACTAAAGTATTATATAAAAACAGCTCAGCATTATAACATAAAAATATCTATTTAATCTAGATGAAATCGCTGCAGCAATCACAAAGGGGGTTCAATGAACTCACCTTAACATCCTTATAATTTGCGACGATCTCTGATGCGAAAGTATTGTTGCCTATGATGGGTTTGTTCTTAACGCTGGGGAAGATTATACCGCCTTTACGGCTGGCAGGTCGAGGGCTGGTTGGGCCACTGCTACTGCCGGCACTGGCGCTACTGCCTGTGGCAGCCGGAGTCACCGTCACAGTCGCGCTTGTAGGGCTCGCACTCACATTGCTCGGACTGCTCGGGCTGAGAGCGACATTATAGTTAAACTATCATAAATAATACGGACAATCGTTATTTAAGATCACACACCCGTTTATATATTAACAGATAATCATTCGCGTTGATGATACATGAAAAAGATGGAAGGTATAACGATCAATCGGACTTTATAGTCCCATAACAGAATTAACAATCGCTAATTTTTGTATATGTTTGTGATAAAGAATTCAGTTTGACATGTAGAGTAAAAATAACATTCGCATAGCACACAGCTAAATACATAAATTCGCAGTAACAAATAACATTTGCGTGGATATAAATAAACATGTGTATCATCATTTACCTTATGCTAGCAGTTGATGCAGCTTGTGTTGTGATTGGTGCATTGGTGGTAGGTTCTGTTAAGATCTCGTCTACTTTGTATCTGTTCGGAGCGTACTCCACAAGCCTATCTATCGTTGGATCTAAGAGAAGTTCAGCCGGCACTGGACGTTGCGCCAAAGTCGCTACATCGTCTTCTTGTTTCTTCAAACGCTTTTCAACCATGTCCAGATTTTCTATTATAAGATTTGTTTTCAATCTTAAATCGTTGTGTATTTGGCCTATAGCACGTTCCTGTCTCTGTGTTTGGGTCAGGAGTTCATCAGATTTTGGTACTAAATCGTCGACTGAACTCTTAGTTCCAACGACCACGTCCCACACTTCGTCCATTTTCTCAGAAACGCTCATCATAGGAATAATTTTATTCACAAGAGTATCTATTTTGCTTGCTTTAGTTGCTGGTGATGGGGTACTCGTGGTTGTTCTGTTTTTAAAGAGACCGTTAATGTTGATGGAGGCGGATTCTGGTTCGACGATAGCAGCATGGACGTCTGCCATCATGTAAAGCACTTTACCTAAATTTTCCGACACAAGATTTATGTGAAATTGCAATTTCCTATCAACAGTTGACATCGAAGTTCTCAACTGATCGACTTCCTTTGTTATTTCATTGATAACTTCAGTGTTCAGGCTCTTTGCGATCTCAATAACGTTTAAATTTATAGGTTTCTTCTCACTCGCCTCAGCATTGATGTCGTCCACTGGCAAAAAGTTGTTGTCGATTTGTGTTTTGAGTCCTATTAATTTGGTATCGATGCCAGAAACTTTTTGATCTAAAGATTCAAGTTTTTTATCCAGAAGTTTTGCATCGCTAAGTTCGTTCTTTTTATTGTTGATTCTTTCAGTAGAACTTTCATCGTCACCTTGATTGATTCTACTGAACAGTTTAACATCGAGATTACCTAACTTGGATATGATGGCATCAGTTTTATGAATATTATCATTCACTCTTGAGTCTAACGCTTCGACTCTCCTCATGAGATGTTCGACAGCTTTATCCAAATTTTCAATTCTTTGTAGTTTGGTCTCGAGCGTGCTAACAATAACCTCGAATACATTGAAAATGTATTGCTCCCTGGAACAAACAAGAAAATAATGATATACACACTGAAATATCCATTAGATTTAGGTTGACATTTTGTAAAACAATTTTAATTGGCACTACGAATATATAATGATATTATCAGTTTATTTACTGTTCCTTAAATAAGTATCGTTTCTGAACAATTACATTAGGAATTCAATTGAAACTAAATCAAACAGCTATAAGCTATTAACGTGGACCTGTTCATGAATTATTTCGAGTACGCAAGTGCATTTGAGTGCTAGATATCTGGTTGGTTCAGTGCGCTTGCGGTTACGCAAAACTGTTTTAAAATTATGGGTCCCTTAAAGTAGGCCGCCTTATAGTTATTTACTTTATTTAAACGACCGCTCACTAACAGTTGAATGTATATTATATACATACATATATACAATTATTCGTAATGTCTAACAACATTTCTTCTTGCAATCCTATAAATAAGTACAACTTTAGATCGGTTGCCCGGCAGGTGGTGTTTAATTTATTCGTTTATTTTGCAATATTCGACCCATTTTAATTCAGATACACTAAAATTATTCATGAAATAGCCGTTCTCTGCCTACGCTAATATACAATTTGTTTGTAATATCTACACGAATGTTATAAATTTCAAAAGTCTTCATAAAAATGTGATACGGAAATATAAAATGAAGTTAGATACGTTTAATGTTTGTTTATTTAAAATGTTGTTTACTATGTATATTTTGTAGGGTTGTCATTCCAATGTGATATACGTGATCTAGGCCTGTGCGTTGCGTATCGAGGTGTAGTACGCCGATACTATTAACAATCCTAATTTGGTTCATGGTCCTCTCATTTAAGCACTTTAGTGATTGCGCAGCCGATACTCCTGGGATACTTTTAATGATATATCTATTATATGGTGATCCAAAACATATTACATACCAATGAAGGCCACGACTGTAATGTTAACTAAAACTTTAATATTAAGTTCATTTTATCTAGGTGTGGTCATAAATTTCTTTGTAATTATCTCATTTAAATGTCACACATGTTTAATATAAGTTATAAAATTAATTGAATTATTTTACTCAAATAATTAACGCAGAGTTTATTAACTTTAAATAGTTATTTCGTTTAAATAGATCTGAAAACAAATATATATAAGATATTAGGTCTCGAGTTTATTCAATTTTTATCATAGGTGTCTCAAATCTAAGCAATATATTTTCAAATTAAAAATGCTTGTTGGACATTCTTTAAAATAATATATTTTTCAAACAGCACATACGTCTGTCTTATTCTTAAAGGCTGTCAATGAATATAATAAATGCGACACAAGTGTAGTACAATTATCATCTAAAATTATTCACCTCAAATTACCAGCACTTCAGATGCCGATAGAAGTCGCCGCTTACACAAGCTACTTGCTTAATAATAAGTGGAACTGAAATACAATATAAACTGAGGCATTTTAATTATTTTGTGCATACAGGATGAATGTGTCGTAACTTAAAACAAGACGGTTTAATTTTGATTACATTAATTTCATACAATTAATGTGTCAATAAAATATACATTTTGATATAGGAATTACGGTAATTATGTAGACATATATCGGCATATATCTACATATGTATTAGGTACATATATACGTATTTGAAGTTTAATAATTTAAGTACGGCATATATTTCTTTCATATCTTTCATTTTATAACAAACATCCTAAATCACAAAAGAAATAGCTTAATGTAAACGAACAATAATTTTAATTCATTTCACAATTGGTTGCTCAAGTGGATTGCGTTTGAAATCTTAAAATTACAAAGGTTTTAAATACTAAAGCATAAAAGAAATGCATCAGTTAATAAATACACATTATTTGATCTAATAAGCGTGACCAGTTATTTTGAGACGGAGTAACAGTTTTGATTGGTATCTACACATGTTAGTCTAGATAGCAAATTGCAGGTATTTTTTTTCAATGAGAAAGATGTTAAACGAGCAGACGGCTTACTTGATGTGCAGTAATCACCGCCGCCCATACACATCTGCAACATAAGAGATGTTACGGATGCGTTGCCAAACTTGATTTTTGAGGAAGAGGAATGGGTGGGAATAAGGAAATGGTAGAGAAGCATGGGAATAGGCAACCGGCTCACTCAATCATCGGACTATTTCACGATAATATTCTCTGAGTGGTTGGCACTTCCCCGGTCGAGCCAGCCCATGTTCTATTTGTGGTAACTGTCCAAAATTACGCTCTACCACCTCAATTTTTTTTAAACAATATTCCTAAATATTATATTATATAATGAAAATAATTACATAGTTTGACGAGCTCGTCGCAAACATATAGTCATGTGTTACAAATGAAATTCTGTTATTACATTGCTTTGACAGACTAGTGCTAAACTTTTCATCTGTGCACGAATATTTAACGGTTCAAATCACCTAACGAAAAAAATTTTTACACAGATTTTATTCTTTATCCAGCGATATCTTAGTTATTATGCCACAGTCTTACTATTATAAGTATATATTACTTATCAATTATAAATCAGTGGTGGCCTAGTGGTTAAAAGGCCCGCTTCTCATGCATGAGGGTGCAGGTTCGATCCTGGCCCGGGCAGGTACCAATGTGATTTTTAAGTCATATGTACTTTCTAAGAGTATTTACATTCACAAAAGAGGGTTGATGGCAGGCAGGCGGCCGGTCGTAAAAAGAATTAGCCAAAACTATTCACAACATGTAAGGCAGATCCTGGCTAAAGCTGGGAAATTGCCAGGTAGAAGACTCTTACTAAGAATCATTATATTTGCAAATTTTTGTATGTACGACGAGGTACTTAAATGTTGACATTGCTTTTTTTATCGGTTAGAAAGAATTGAAAAGTGAAATTAATTCAAGGCACCGCAGTAAGAAACAAATGATCGGTAATCAATATGCTTTATTACTATATTTATGAGAATTAATAAAACGTACGATATAAATCAATAACAGCAAAAGTCACTTAGTTTATTTTTTATTAACATTTTATTGGTTTATATAAAATTTAATTATCATTTTCATTCTTCTCTTCTACTCGGCAATTTCCCAGCTATAGCCAGGGTCTGCCTTATATGTTATAAATAATTTTAGCTAATTGTTTCTACGACCGGCCGCCTGCCTGACATCAACCATCTTTTTGGGTAATGCTTTTTGAATCGTTTACGTTAATTATAAATAATTTTATTTATATCTTTCTAAAGAAAGTTATGTCAATATAAAATAGAACATTTATATGAGAATCTCAGAATATGATAGCAAAAATAAATTATAATTTAATTAAAGAAAGATTTATTATAAGCATACAATTCAAGTTATAATTCTCATAATAAAAAAGGTCTCATGTTTACTTAAACAGGGTTCCAAATAACAAGACAATTAATTAATTTTGTTATTTTGTTTTATACCTTGTCGAAATAAAAGTTCGTTAACCGTAAAACATTTGAATGGATCTGAATAATTTATGCTAATATATAATGAAACAGGATTCTGTATATTTTGTAGACATATTTACAGTTATTATTTTATTATTATACCTGTTTTATATATTATCCCGCTATGATATATAAATATATGTTTTCTTTGTTTTATTGACCTCTGAATTAAAATATTCTCGTAGCATCTAAATTGAACTGATGTGTAAGTCATCAATTTGGAAAGTCTTAACGTACAATAGTTTTATTTTATTATAAGTACTAACGAATTTAACATTAGTTGGTGTTATTTGTTTGCTTATTACAAGTTTCCATAATCAGAGTAATAACGATGCGTTTCTTGTTTCTAATTAAATATTATTATTTACTAGCTGACCCGCCGCAACTTCGCCCGCGTGGAGTCCGGTTATATCGCGTTTCCAAGAGAACCTTTCAAAATTCTGGAATAAAAACTATCC
>DVQO01001250.1:0-10613 GCA_018231785.1 Danaus gilippus
TTGCGAAGGTTGACGACGCCTGCGGGCCAAATGTAGCAACTTGATAAGGGAGCGCCGGCATAAAATGCATGTAAAGAACTCTTGGTGGGACTCGAGAAGCAAGTGTTGGAGACTGCTCTCTTTTAAATTGAACTTATTGCACTATAAAAATATTACATCCACGTAGAACAATAAAATATGCACTTAAAGTACATCCTATTTGTATTTTTTTACTTTAAACATCATACTTTATAAAACAATAGCATCTATTTGATTAAACAATATAAGGCCAAGATGACTATTGCTTAAAAAATAATTCTCTTAAAGAAATGAAGAAGAATTTATTTAATAAGCACCAAATTATTACTGATAAATTTCGTCTTGTAGTCATAATACTGTAAGCGGAACGTACTCGTATTTACATAATGGCAACCATAACAAAAATCGTACAGATCAAAATGATATAATACACCTAATCCTCGTATGAACTCGTCTCGTATAAAATTCAATCCGTTAAGAGGCTGTATATAGCAAAGTATGTGATGCGGCAATCACTCTAATGGTCCCGTATCAACTTGTAGACCGAATTAGTTCTTTTCAGACCTCCATCATTGAATTGAATCCATCCAGACGCTAGACTTTTTTTATTTATAACATATTTATCCTCTTTGTTTATCTGCAACAGACGTTAAGAATTATTACGACCGTCGAGTATACCTAATAATAGTGCTTTCATTCTATTGTGTTACAATGTTTTTGTTATTTACAGAATTACCTAAAGTTAACAAAATTAAATATAGCTTTTCGAAGTAACATTTGAGGCTAGATAAAAAAAACGCTACAAACATTTTCATGTTGGCGAACTCTAGCGGTAACAGGAAAACATAAATGAATAGAAATGTCAAAATTATACGCCAGGGACGTAGGAAAGTTTGCTCCAACTTCTGTTTGAGTTCAAAATACATATATAAAAAAACAAATGAATTAAAAATATAACAGAAAATGTTTATACTACTCGCTTTTGTTTTCAGCTCGGGTAATAATATAAGTTATTTTATATAAAATTTTGTTAACATAATATATGCGGCAGTACAATAGATATTCTAGAGGGGTTTAATTCTAGCAAAATTTAATCTAACAAGCTATTAAAGTTCATAAGAGGTTCTTTGAATTTCCTTTACGTGCATTTGGGAACATTACTTGGTTTTATCATAATGTCTCGTTCTCACGTGTGAGAACTGATAAAAAGTTTTTCAACGCTCCAGGGTTCGTACATCTCGTAATATTGTTTGATTATATCTTTTACAATACTTATCATTTGGAAATTTTAAAGAGTAAAGGGGCGAATGTACGTCGTCCTTCGTTTATTTCAAAAATTTACCACATACGGAAGACTTATTAAAATACAGGAAATAAATGAATTTTAGACCAATGGAGCAATAGAGAAATAACGTATAATAATTACATTTAATTGAGAGTTACTTTTAATATGTTATAATGAAAAAAAATATGAGCGAATCCTAGATTTAATTATTTTATGGATCTAATTGAATTTTATATTATATAACCTCCTAGTGGAAGTTAAAGCCTCCTCCCATCGATTTTTTTTTAAGACAAAGTAACCTAAATTGTTTTAGGTTGTTTATATACTTCTGTTGCATTATAAATTCAAAGCTTAATTTTTCAAGATTGTGTCTCGCTTCATACAAAACCTGAAAGTAGCTAACCAGTTACTAAAATGTATTAATATCATAATTAACAACCAAATCCAATTAGTTTTTAAATCAATTGAAAGCCGACCAACGAAGCGTAGATTAAAGAATACGGAAATCAAAATCGTAATTTGATATAACAACTCTCTACAGATCACATTACTAATACGAGTAAATCAAGCGTATATCAATTTTTGACATACCATTAGACAAGACCCACCGCTCGCTATGAGAACCGCTAAGTGACTTGTTTATATGTTACGTGTTCTTCAACTAAGTAAACAAGATATATATTAAACTTACCCAATAAGGAATATTATTAGATGAATTAAAAACGATTAAAAATATTATCCTTTACACTGTACAGTCCTTATTATAAAAGTCAAATGCCTGACATTTGTTTTTCTCATATACTTAAGTTACTCAATTTATATGTATATTAATACATAAATATCGTTTTTACTTACTTAATTATACTTCTATGGTTTTTTATTACGAAAAAAAAACTAACAATATTTTGCTAATAATTACATCTTCAGTTTTTTGTACTGTTAACAGATAGATTGAAGTAGACTTATTTAAATATTAGGTTAATTATTGTTATACCATGATGGTAAATAAAAAAAAACTATTTTCGTTGCTATGCCTTTGTGTCGGGGCAGAGTTAATGATAGGGTATCAGATCTATAAAATGCTTGATGGTTGGATACCGATGGGTTCAAGGTGAGCCTGTAAGAAAGAACAAAGAATACACGTGTAGACTCTATGCTAATGACTTATGATAAACTATACAGACGAAAATTTAACGCAATAAATAAACAATAAAAGACTTTATTGACCATAGCAAAAAAAATATTTATATACTGTCGGATTATCCGAAAGGTCAGAGACGTTACATAGCTCAGTGTTTTATGTAGCATTTTTTTAATCGTTCGTTTACTTGTTCAACAGAGTTCGTTATTGTCTATTTGTTTTTGAACGAGTATTCTCAATTGTTTTTACACAAAATATTCCGTATTTTTTGTATTTTATAACCTGAACTGATTCACTATTCTTCAAAGTAAAAGCTGGTAAAAAATTGTTATAAAATGTTAGTAACTAATTGATATTTTTAATACAATTTGAATGTATTTAAAAGTTTAATTTTCTTGAGAATATAACGTCCATCTTTGGATACAGGTCTCATGCACTTTGGTATTTGAATGTGCTGTAATTAGATAGCACGAAATGTTGTTATTGTAGCGATTATCTAGCTGGTGCAGCGTTTAATTGTCGTCTTATAGCTTTCCTCGTGCAAGTCTTATGGCCCTTTGAGGACTCTCTAACACAATATTATTTCGAAAATTACATTTTCATTGTATTACCAAAGCTTGCTTTCCCAAAATTGCTTTTTACTCCGAACAATGCATGTTTGAAGCGGACGAACATGTGCTTTCAGATAGGATTGTAATTTTAGGACCTGCAAATATTATAAAGAAACTATGAAGTGATACAACTGGCTGAATAGTTTTTATGAAACTTTAAACTTAGACAATCACAAATACATATAAAATATAATTAATCGGAAGGCTATTTAATTAAAACATAAGATTTTGCTTTCCACTGTAAAACTTAATGAGGCAGATAGTAATTACTGAAAATTAAACCTCTTAGAGAAGCTTTATTGAACCATTCCACAAAAAACTTTCTTTACTATAGCGATATGGAGGATAATATATTTTATAGAAGAATTTCTTCGTAAGCCTATCATCAAATAAAACTCAATCACTCATGCAAATGTTTTTACGCACGGTTTAACGACAAAAACGTGGCTCAATCTATTCACTTGTAAAATAAAATGGGGTCCGGCACAGTTCTAATTATCATTAAACTTGATCACGTATGTACATCTCAGACGCAGCTGTTTCCAACTTAATAACTCAGTTTACGGCAAAGTCGTGATATTGGTTTTATTGCTTTACTTAGCGACTGACCCTGGAGAAAAATTATTAATACACTTTTGAATTTCAACTAAATAAAGATTACTACTGGAATACCATATATCGAAACTTTTACTATTTTAGGAGATATGTTTCTTTGGTTTATTTATATGGTTTCCACAATCTACCCCTTTTATTTAAGCCATATTAAGTTAGTTAAATATTTATTTTGTTCCTCTGTTATTAAGATAATTTTACCTAAATAGCAATGAGATGTGTAACATCACAGTAATTTAATGCTATATCAGGTCTTAAGATTAATATTAAAGTATATTAATATACCTAGTATGTACTGAAAGGAATATTAATTTTAATAGTGAAAGTTCATCAAGAAACATTAATTAAATGTAATACTAAAGTCTTATAAACATTTAAAATCGGTCGTCATGTGAAAACTATAACATAAATTTATTTTACAAGGAAAAGTATAATATCAAATACTTACTTTTTATAAGATGATTTTGGCATGATAGTTATTGTGTTGATTATGTTGCGACGTATTTTAAATATCTGTTTACAAATTACAAACATTTTTTATTATCTTTCAAAACTCATAATTCATTATTAAATCTAGTGAACAGCAAGGTTATGTTAGATTGCGGCGCGGGTAGATCGTAAAAATAATTTAATGCTGCGACGCCGACGTCATTAGCGCCCGCCATCTGCCGGCGTCGCACGTTACACTTAGTTTTAAGAAATATAGTCAAATAAATTATAAATATAACTAACAAATAGCTGTTTATATCTGGATTTTTATTAATATTCATATTATTAATGCTGGTTATATTAAAAATCGCGGAGATATTTGTGTTTTTCATAATTTCTTTTTAAATGTAAAATTAAAATGTAGTTTTTATTCGTAGGAAATATAATATATACTCGTATAACATTTTTCATAGGCCTGTTGTGAATATTAAATATCTCTGTTAAAAATTAGCTTCGCAAACATAATTATTTTGCATAAACTTAAAAATATATAAAACCGGCGTAACCTAAGAATATTATGTAATGTTTTACGACCTCACAATATACGTATGTGAAATTTAAAATATCTAAACTGGACTAAATGTTGGTCTAAAGCTACAAACTTCAATTTATTTAAATGAATATGTCAGTATAATAAATTTTCTTGTTTCCCTTAATGCTTTACAGGTAATATTGTGCAAGGATACTAATTTATGTGGAACAGAAACGTAACCAAATGTACCATATTTTGAAACATGCTAAGAGCTACCAGAATTAATAATCATCGGATTGTTGAATTTAACTTCTAACAGCTTTGTGAGAAAACAGCGAACGTATTGATTTGGTTTACGAAATTGTTTTGCAAATGGAACCTCGTTAGATAAGTTTAATTAAATAAATCATTATATACACACTAAAGTTTAATACATCGTGAATTGAATGATTGCAAACATTAATTTCTATTTCGAAACAATTTATATGATACATTTCAAACAATTCATGGATCTAGTTGATCCTAATGCGACAAAACCATTTCGGTACGTCCAATTACGTGGAGTTAATCAAAATATATTGTGTAAAATAGTGAGGTGGCCGTTTGATATCCAATTTGGGGATACGTCCACAACCGATATCAGTATTTAGTGCCAGTGATAATATCTTCCAATTCAAATGTATCAATGGATGATGCTACATCATACAGCCAGACGCGATCCCATTAAAAATTGATATCTGTTATAAATAAAAACAATTAGCTGCTGAACCTGTTTGAACGTTAACAATTTAGTTAATTGAAATAGATGATTGATTGGTTTTAAATCCATACAGTGACTTGATTTGAATTTGATATATTAATACTTTAAATAGATACTCTTACCTTTTATTTCGTTGTTTACGTTCTTTCAAAACAAAGCTCAGTCACGCAGATAGTATTAATATTACTAAGATGACCATTACACGGGAGCCGGGAATTCTTAAGCCAAAGGTTTTATCGCTAACAGCTCCCTAAAGTGTTATACGATTCTCGTTACAGTTATCGCCTACTGGCTAACACCTGGATTTGATCTGTTGATATTAACTGATACTGAGAGGAGTTGTTGGTTTATCTAGCGCCTTCTATTGTACGACCAGTATATCAAATAAAAAAAATTAAATACTCTTTAATGAAAACATTTTTTATTACTGAATTCCTTATCAATAAAAAATGCTATTTCATGGGAGGACGATAATATCAAGATTGAAAATATATGTATCTTAACTTCGTAGTAAGTCTACCGTCACTGTCATTGTTGGGAAGATTTATCTCCACTTGTGTCTCCTTCGATTGGGTAAATATTGGAAGTATCAAAATTGGTTTCCAAGGAAAGAAGAATACAAATATAATGGTAATAATATACAGTTAAATGAACTCTTTCTTTGTATCATTACAAATACCGTGCTATTATTATATAATATGACTGGTTTAAATTGTAGTAGGTTAATATATGCCATCATTATTTACAATGACAACTACAGTTTATAATGTCATAACAATATAGTTCGGAATGCTTTGAAAGGAATTTCAAAACAAACTTTATATGGCAATGAAAACTGTTACAATTATTTTAGTCTGAAGTAAATCTTAAACAGGTTTCAATTAAGTGTTTACTTCTAAGGACAGTGAGGTCGTTTCGATTTACCTTCCAGATGACACTACCGTTCTCAGTTACTATAGCAGTTTACGACGGTGACTTGCTATTAGTTTTATACCTTACATTTAAGGTTTATTAGTGTACAATTCCCAGGTTATTTCACACACGGCAAAGTCTAGACGCTGGAATATGTCTCCTTTATAATAAAACTCCTGATATCTTAAGTTTTTATTATAAAAGGAAACGAAGACATACAACGATGTATAGATTTCTTTAAAAAAATCCCTGATTAGTCATCAAATACCAGCATTGTTATCTCGAGTAGGGGGTAATTGAAAAAGACTTACCTGCTCTCATTTTACTAACAATGTAATAAAAGAAGTTTATACGAACAATAACCAATTTGAGCGGTAAAACACCGCCCGGAGCTACAGCCCATTGACATAAATAAATCATTATTTTTCCATGGATGGAGGCTTAACGTTACGCCGAATTTCAAAACGAATTTTCACTGTAATGCGCCACAAAAGAAAAACGCTACTGTATTTACGGCGCTTTGTTAAAAATTAATTTGATACCTTATCTCGAATTTCTTACAGACATTCTTCTAAAATACTTAAGGTCTTTATGTAGCTACTCTCTTTATTAACAAGCGACGATAATGTATTTTGATGTATATACACGATATTACAATCTCGTCTGGATTTTTATCATTACATATGTACCATTAAAATATAAATTTAAAACAATATAATTAAAATACCATACTTTTATTAGAACATAAGTTACATGGAACGTTCATGTAGCATTTAATGGCTCTCTTGTGAAAAGTTGTAAGACAAAAGTTTGTTATCAACAACTTATGAAGTCAATTACTCAACGATACTTTATGGTTAACAAGTTATGTTATAACCTTATGAGTTTTAATCCGAAGATAAGATATCGAGCAATAATGCACTGTACCTGACGTGACTTACTCTCACGCCTTCTACGATCAACGATGTTTTGAAGATGCCGTTAAAACGTGTATGAACGAATTCGTTATCGTGTTAGTTGCACGATAGAATATTGATTTAATAAATATATTTTTATCCCTATTTTTTCAAACAAATAGATAGTTTAATAATACATATGAGTACAATACCCGCTGATTTGTATTCTATTCAAAAGTATAAAGACTATAATGGTAAAAATAATAATAAAAAGAGACTCGTGCTTTCTATAATAAAATTTATTTGGAATAAAATAAGTGAACTCCACATTTGAATACAAGATGTATCTGATAAAATTATTACATAAAAATCCAACCTTATAAAGTAACATTTGTTACTTAAAAATTCATAATATTATCATGACGTTCTTTTTCCTTCCTTTAACAATATCCATCTGCCTTATATACAGCTGTATATAAAACTCATCAGAGACATTTTCCCTTAACCCTTTCACCGACACAGGTGAATTTGTCAGCTGTCCGGATACGGGATGCCTTTACTAATTATCTTTATTTTTACAAGCTCCGCCCCGCAGCGATGTCTTTGTCTGTTGTTACAATGCATCCCAGATATAAAGAGTACAATTTATTCTTGAGACCTTTTCATATCAGATTCTATGGTACATGATATTCCTAGCGAAAATAAGGATAAATTATAAAATCATCCCAACTTCGGTAATGGGATACATGTAAAGTGAGTAATTGAGTCTTTTATTTACAACGTTATTAATATTGTGTATACGTACTTTAAAATACATAGATAAGATATTTAAATAAAATAACGAATATGATAAACTGATCTTTAATTTTATGTACATACGACACAAATTTATTTGAAGCTATAAAATACAACTCACAATGAGCTCCACTGATAAAGGGTTATTTATATACTTTTAAAAGCTCACGGCTCCTGTCTAGATAAGGTATTAACGTAAATTATTATTCACTATCACAATAATTTTGATAACATACGAGTACATACAAGCTAAACAATGAGGGCTTCTATCAAATTAATATTAGGATTTTAATTTATCTTTCAAATATTATGTAGAAAAAGATTACAAAAAGTTATAATCCTGTAGATATACATATGTATGGGATATTTCATATCATTCTTATTTCTAATTATATGTATTTACTTCTTAATTATATGTAATATACAGTATTAAATTATTTAAAACACATTTTCTAAGAGATTCCTCAGCTTTATGAACGTTCAGTGCTATGATTGGAATTTTAAATATACTGTTTATTAACCAATGTTACTCATTCCTTGTATTCAAAAGGTTTTCAGATTAATGAGTTTTTAGAGTTGGAGAATGCTGAATAAAGTTTATAAGACATTTATTCAAAGGTCATATAAAATTGGTTAATATTGCTCTTATATTTAGAGAGATATAGTTTCCATATAATAACTATATTTTATATCCTGTATAATTTTCAATAGCCATTTAACAAAGAGACCTGTGAACAAACAGATATACAGATTAAAAGCTCAATTTTATAACAAAGAACATAAAAGGCATTGTACTTTTTTGATTGCTTCATTTTTTACGTATAAGTACATAATAATTTATTTAATTTCTGAAAATAAAAACTGAATTCACTTCACTAACTTCACTATTGAAATTCAACGATTAAAAAATTAATAAAAGTTGTTTATTATATGATTTCTTTTAATTTATTTATTTATTGACAGTTCTAGTAATTTTACTCTCTAATATTTATAAACAGGGCGAGCATTTAGTTTGTAGACGGCTCTTAGTAACAAAAACTCCTTCTGAAGACTGAATCTACTAAAATGAACATGTTATTTGATGAGTGAAAACTTCTTCTAATAGCTTATCAAATGAAATGTTTTTCATTTACTTTTACATTTTAAAATATATCCATTTCAGACTATACAATACATCGATTTTAGATGTCAAAACATATCGATTTTGGATTTTTTAATATATAGATTTTCAAAAGTCATATCGATTAAAAATAAAGTTAATACTTAGAATAATAAGAAAATTTTGTTCGTACTTTCACTGCACATCAAATGAAAAAAAAAATAATAATTTAGTATTTCACAAGATTCACTTTTACGCATATACACAGCTTCATTTAATAATAATATCTGACAATAAATAAAGTACTATAGTATTATAAAACACCGATAATATCAATGTTTATTAAATAACTTGGCTGATTATATGTAAATATTTTAAATAACACTAGAATACAATGTATCGCGCCATTAAACATAATTAAGTTGTTTACTTGATTATAACAACAATAGTAGAATATTTGAAATTTAAATAAAATACTTATATAATTTAACAATAGGTACATACAATTAAAAAAAACTTCTTAGTTTAAGTGGCATCCTCGTATTCATAGACTATATGTTCCAGTGTGAAGGTCACGTACCAGGTCAAATCTGAATCATTTCATGGCAATTGGATTTTGCTAGACTTATTATTAATCTGTCAGTGTCACGGTAGGACGCGTTAGAACAATGTATACACACACAATGCGTCCGATAAGCCGCAGCGATCAGAACATTGCATAAATATAAATAGTATACGCCATTTCGTCTTTCACTGTAACGTAATACAATATAATTTTGCTTAAACATAATTGACTTTTGGCGGTGTTATGCGAATTGTACATTGCATTTGTGCGTCAGCGTTTATAAACGTGGGAAACATAAATCATTATAATATTACGTGCTTCGTGTATGTTTTTATTTATTTTGATGTGTTATCCACAACGAGAAAGAATTTCTCCACCAAATATAATTTTTATATCATAATCATTATGTATTCTGCATATTTGCTGTTCCAGTGACAATTATTTGTTATATATATAATAACTTTATGTATTCATGTATCCAAAAAATACTATATTATCAAAGAAATATCATGCACATAGATTATATAGGTATAATCCTTTAATAGAGCTCTTTGTCTAAATACTAATTCTTTAAAAAGTTTTCTATTGAAAATATAAATTATGGTTTAAATTTAAAGTTTTACTTGTTTTAGTGCTTTATCGATGGCTTCAGTGGACGGACGGCAAACACATTATGCACGTACGATATCCGGATTAGCCTTTGAGGATACTACGATCCAGGCTTAAACGAAATATGTACGTTGATAGTGAGGCATGAAATTAAAGAAAGAACTATATACATTTACATCAAACTATGGAGTACTTAATATTAATATACATTATGCACTTATTAAGTCAGTGGTGGCCTAGTGGTTAAAGGGTCCGCCTCTCGTTGCGGAGGGCGCGGGTTCAAACCTGGCAAGTATCAATGTGGTTTTTCGGAGTCATATGTACTTTCTGAGAGTATTTAGACACCACT
>DVQO01001251.1:0-10608 GCA_018231785.1 Danaus gilippus
GTTGATGTCAGGCAGGCGGCCGGTCGTAAAAACAATTAGCCAAAACTATTCACATCAAGAAAGGCAGACCCTGGATATAGCCGGGAAATTGCCAGGTAGAAGAAGAATTTCGTCTTGTTTGCCGGTACTCATGATTACGACAGAGTAAACGAAACTTCGCGTAAAATGTAAAAAAAAAATGAGAAGCAAAATATTAAATCATAGATTTATTTAAATATATACTCATAAAAGTGGTAGACATCTTTATTAGAATTAATATTAATTATTGAACGACGTTAGAAAAATAGCTTTAGAAAATTTTAAAGACGACTAATTGACCAGTTTATCAACCAGTTGTCAACCAGTTGTAATTTGAAATTAAAACTATAGTTTTCTAATATGATATTTCTTTAAAATTGTAAATTATATTAGTGATACAATAACCTAAAACTGTATTACATCAAATTCAATTTTAAAACATTTCCAACGTCTGCTAGAGAGAAGTCGCAAGTTACAGCTGGTGATACTGAAACTTGAGTCGAAACCGCTTTGTGAAAAGTAGAGGTCAATTTATTTAGGAAGGAAAAATAAAAAGTAAGGATTGAAATAACTACTTAGATTAATAAGTATTTCAAATATATAGTATTGTCAAAAGTTATGTTCAGAGATCTATGTAAGTTCAGTATGACACATAATTCGTGACGATCGATTTTTGTACCGTTAAGTTCCAAAAACACCGGTTATTGTACGTAAATTTACATATGTACCGGAGGGTCATGAATACAAAGTACTTTTCAATGTTTACTTAGTATTCAAAGAGACGTAGCATAAAATTTCGCTGTCTCAGATATTTTTAAGTGTATTACATTGATATATTCTTATTGCCTAAACTTTTCAAAATATTAATTTTCTTTCTTTTGACCTATCCTTTATTTTATACATTGTTTTTGATTTATATTTATTTAAATATGTAAACAATAATTTTGAGGAAATTAATGTTATTTTATTCATTTAGAAGTTCGATGTTAAAAGAAAGAGATGAAATAATTAAAAAGTTAGAGAATACGCCTTCCAATATTCTAATACAAAATTTTACGTGAAAACAGAAATTTCCTGTAGTTTGTACATAATAAAGGCAATATGGATTTATATAATGCGTATTATATAAACTATAACCGTCTTAATTGTATCAAAAAAAAATCAAGTAATCTTATTATTTTAGTAATAATGACTTTCGAAACACAAATAGCTTTCTAACATTGATGACAAGTATACTTTGATGAAAACTATTCGTCTGCTATTCGAAGTTTACATAATTAAAAAACAACTATTATTTACTCTCATTTTTCTATTCTATGCTTAAAAAATACTCTACAAATGAAAAGGAAATGGCATCCAATATGTTTCAATCTAACAAAAACTTGTAAAATTTTATGAAAATAAATTAATTGGATCAGAAAAAGATATATGTTGTAAATAAAATACATTCCCTCATTTCAATTCTTTATATAATTTCTACTTTTACTAACAAACATTTTAGGTCTTTATATTAAGAAACTGTCAAAACAATAAATTTCGATGAAAAAATATTTATAACTTTTCTATTTTGTTATAGGACTAGAAAACTTGTTAATATAAAATTCAGGCTTGATCCTACATGGGTTAACCCTTGCGGGGCTGGAATAGGCAGTTAGCTTAGACGTTACAATTCAATTCATATTTATAGGTTCTATTTTATTTCAAAGATCAACCCGCTTTTATATTTTCTACATTTTGTTACGAATAATAGGACTATAAGTGTGTTTTATCTTCCATACATATTTTTATAAGAATCCGTTATTGCGATCATCTTTTAAAGCATCGACTAGGAGTTCACTCTATCGTTAAATGTAAATGTTGATATTTTTTCAATATCGCTTTGGAACTAGACAGAAATCTTTTCCAAGATTAAATTTTCTGGAACGATAAAGCGATGAACAATGTTCATCGGCATATAAAATACGAGTTCGTCGTCAACTGCTGTAAAATCAATTGTTTCGGGGTACAAAACGATGTACAAGAAATATTATTGGTATCAGCTTATTTGATCGGATTATAATGAAATATATCTAATATTCTTTATGTTCATATTCCTCACATAATAACATCACTTGAGGAGCCTCTTAGAGTTGTATTGAATCCTATTTATTAAGTCTTTGACATGACTTTGTAGATTATATCTAACGACTTTGGATATTACTTTTGCTAAATTACTAATAAGTATCTAAAAAAGCCGTTAATACGATTAATGTGTTCACTTACTTTGTATTAGAAGTTATTAATTCTTAGAAGACGCGACAATTTATAAGAAAGTTACTACAATATTTCTTATGATTTAAATTTAAGACTTTCATATTACTCCATATTTATAAAACTCACAGTCATTAATTATACTATTAACAGAAGAGATAAGATTTTTATTAGCCAAGGATTGTATTTGACTTTTAGCTTAAATCATTTATCTTTTTTCTTTATCAATTAAGTAGAAATAAATTACTTCTGTAATAAAATATTTCTTTTTATTAAAAAGCCACCATATCAAATCTTTATATAAGAAAGTAAGAGATTAATTTACATTATTAATACTACATATTTGTATATATGTATGATGTTATTTTAAATTAATATTTTAAAAACAATGACTATTTGCAGTGAGCTACGTATTTACTTCGATATAATTAGATCAGAAACTGACAGGAAATTTGAACAAATCACGTTCAAAGAGATAAGATCGGTGCACGAACCAATATGATATTGAATATAAACTAATTTGTGTGAGATGTGCTCCATCACAACGTAATTTACTTGAATATCCAAAATATCGGAAGCTTTAATATATTATTATAATGTTTGCTGAATAAACGTTGAAATAAATTACTTACTGTGAGGATATACAACTGTTTACAATGAACAAAGTTCGTTAGTTTTGAAATTATATCCACATTCTGGTATATTAAAATAATAATGTAACTTAGATTCATTTGCATTTCTAGACACTATAGATAAAAATATAAGTAATAGAATCTATAGATAAAATAAATTACTAGTTTAGTAATGTTATAGTGTTAATAGATTTCGAGATCAGTAAACTCATTTCAAGTTGCATCGTCATACTATCGGAGCGTTAACAGATTTTCATTATAGTATTAGGTACGTTACTGAATGAGGAACCAATGACGATGCAGACTTGTGCTAAGGGTACAGCTATTCTAATTTCTGTTTTCTTGAAGGTGCCTTCTTAATGAAATGCGTATCAACTTGCGTTTATATATGTTTCGAATGCTATTAGAATCGTTTATTTCTGACATTGAGCCTAGACTACATGTGTGAAAGAGATTTTTTGAACATATGTAGTATTTAATTAAGACAATGATATTATTATGTTTCAAAAATTATGCTTCAGAATGTTACATATCTGACTGTTATTGTTTAAGTTCAAATAAGCTTTTTCCTTTTTACTTAAAATCCATATTCATATATTTTGTACACATTTTAAACGTGTATGCTGAGTCCGTTAACAAAAAATTGATTTTCTAATTTATAATTAGTATATTGAAATGTTTTTAAAGCATAGCTTCTTATAATTTTACTGCTATTATATATTAAAAGTAGTTATATGTAGTAAAGCATGTTCGATAATCCAGATTACTTATATACAGATACGAAACATAACCTCCATTTACACAAGTGACTTAAATCTGTTGATAAAATCGACATCTCCTTACCTCCGTCAATAACATGACGAGGGTCGTATGAGGGTGTCATTAGAAGCTATGAACTTTATTTGTTATTTATAACTAACGCGTTATTAAATTTTCAATTCATGAATAATATAAATTTACTTTATGTCATTCATAAATGGAAATAAATGAAGTATGTAGTTGTAATAAATGAAGTATGTATTATTCAGACGTTTTATTATAAATTAGATATTGTTACTGCCTTTGAGGAGAAATTTATGTTACTGTAAATTATATATCACAATTTAAACACTTTTTAAGAATATGTAAAGTATGCATTGTAAGTAATAGAATTAAAATGTAACTTTCTACACATTAAAACATTTGTAATCATGTTAATGCAAAATTCCCTTTTGAAAGCTGTTTGTGTTTTATGTTTGTCGACACATAAAAACGGTATACAGCAAATATTCACTCTGGAACACACAAAAAAATGTTTATTTACAGAGCCATCCATTCTGTTAGCAGATTACTCTCAATCTCTCCATGTTCTGTCAATAACATGGGGTCTGTTATGGCTTTCGTGAAACAGAAATGAGTTACGTTAGCATCATTAAATAAAGAACAAATCCAAAAAAATGCAGACCGTAAGTTCATTTAATAAATGTTTTCTTAATGGAATGATGTATGGGACGTAAAATGCTTGTAACAATACATTCACGAAGGTAATTTTGCTATTTCTTTTAAGGCTTTATAGCATATATTTTTGCTGAAAGATTCTATTTGAATTATAAGATTTTTTACTGTAATATTATATTATAAATAAAAGACGGTTTCCTTGACATTTAATGCCGGATAATTGATATTCAGCACCGGAGGCGAAGCTAATTAATAATATACAAGGAAGATAAAAATAATATCCACGATATAAAACATAATAATAGAGATAATATAGACTCATTATTTTTAATTTGTCTGGACCTTCGGATTAGGTTCCAATTTACTTGACAATTTATTTACCCTCACCGACGCACATCTGTCTTATTTGATTAGTACAGAATGGGATCTTGAATTAGCATCTGATAAGTCCTCTATTACGATTTTGCGAATAAAATTGTTCGTTTCTCATTGAAAATTGTATCCTGTTCGAGATAATCATATTAAGATACAATTTTTCGGTTTAATAAAAAGGAATATTATAATCAATTATATTATAATATTAATAAAGTAATTTATGATGTATTGTATGACTAGGTTAAAGTAAAGATTTATTTAAACGTTAACAGAGCGTGGCAAATGGACCCTTTGTTTTCCTCGAACAGTTACTTTGTCTTCAAGAGTATCAATATATAATAACCAAAACTATAATTAAGAGGTAGTAACAGACATAATGAAGATGGAATATATGGCTGAAAAGTTAGACCAATATATTCAGAATTAATGTATACGAATAAAGTGGTTGCCATTCATTAACTAATGCACTAATGCATTTATATTCCAAAAATATTACATACCTTTAGTTCGAGGTACAGTTTGTCTTGATTTTTAATGTTCAGCGTTACTTCCAGTAATTTCTTACAAAATGGTTGAAGCCAGTATTTATAGTTTTCAAATAAAAGTTGATACATTCATGTTGCTATTTAAAAAATATAATGGTTCAGTATTATTAATAATTATAATCAGTCATAAAAGTATTTCAAAGGTTTAGAGTATGAGTAATTAGTACGGCACTAATGGCGCCACTTAACAATATATTTATAATTTGCTATGTAAAAGTTACAATTTTAAATTCATGTGAAATTATTGAAAGGTTATCTTTATTTTGATCTCCTTATTTCTTCAAACTTAACAACTGTCATTTATAACAAAACATTGCGTATTTTATGTCGTCAATTTACAGAACACTGTAATTTATTTAACTCACCGCCGCATCCGCAATGCATGTATAAAATAAATCTCTTTTAACGAACGTCAGGATTCCGAATCCAATTCTAACTTCTATATGGAAACATTCATCTTCTACAGGAATCATGAAATCGGTTTAGTTTGATAACAAATAAGTGGAAAATATTTATAACATTGTATTATGAACGCGTTAACTGTGTGCATACAATCGTGATGAGTGTAATAATTTAATTATACGCTCTAATACATTATTCGCTTGGAAAGTAGATTTTTTTATATCAAAAACTATAATAATCAAGATTAATTTGTCTCGTAACAAATAGTTCTAGGAAGATTTTAAGATAGAAGTTTCTCCTTTTCCATTTAAAAATTAACACTGTATAATAAGAAATATTTCGATCAAATTTTTGGTTTCTTATTGAACTATACTTAGACTTACAAGTAATTTAAACACAAAAATACTGTTTGTGTGCAATATTTTTTCACAGAAATATTGTGAACATAAATATTATTAATGTACGTCAGTTTTATCGTAACGAAGGTGCGCCTAGAACAGATCATTAATCTACATGGCCACAATTAAGGATTCCATAAACATCTTTATTAACTACTAACAGAACAACTAAAAGCTTTATCTAATATTTGTTTTAAATAAAATATTGTTAGACTGTGTATGTTAATTTAATATCTAGAGTACAGACTTGCGGTGGAGAGATGAAACCTAGGCGTGAATACAATCTAACAGAGGATGTTTACATTTGGTATACAAGTTTATGAGATTAAATTTAAATTTAAACTTCTATTGTACGTGACTCGACGCAATCAATATTTTCAAGAGAAAATAGAATGATTACCCTCTTTTTTGGCACTCGTGAGTACCAAGTTTTTGGCAAGCTTGAGTGCGTCATCGTGGCATAGCATTATGGCTCTTAAACAAATTTATTAAAACTAGTTTTCTTGAACTGATTCTTTGCTATCTCTTGTTAATATCAGTACAGGTGTACCATCTCCTTTTCAAAATGTGTTAGCATATGGAATAGGTGGATGGCCTCACGCGTGCCAGTATAATTTAATAATAATATTTACTAATTAACTTTCATTTAATTGAATAGCAAATTACAATAAAACGAGCTTTAAGGTAAAACATTTCTTTAAATACGTCCTCATATATTATATTCTGTTGACTTTGATCATAATTCCTAGGTCGTATTGATTAAACATAACAAATTGTTGTTATTTATTTTTTTGAAATGTTTAAAAAGGAAACTTATTGAAATACTTTACATAGAAAGTTTTATTCTTTTCAATAACAACAAAAGAGAAAATATATATTATTCTTCTAATCCACAGTTCAGTGCGTAAAGTAAAAGAGCAATTCTTAAAAGGAAATTTCTTGCAACTCACATTCCGATCTCTCATAGCTTTTGTGTTTTTCTAAAGCAGCATGTGCCTTTTGTACTCCATTCCAACGGTTAGTGTTTAATGTTTAAAAGCCTTTTGAAAATTTTGCTTTTGTGAATATAAGTTATTGATATTAAAAAAAACATTTACCTAACCTAAACTTGTCATCGAATTCTTTTCGAAATATAATTTTGTAAAATCAAGATTGTGTTCATCAACTAAAGCTCGTATAGATATCTTATTTGTAAAGTTTTTATAAGTTTTACACTGTCCATTACAAGGAAATAAAAAAGTTCGAAAGATAACGTCAATGATGTACTTCCAACTCAAAATGATGTTTGAATTGCTTAGGAATCTTATTTTAACTTATATTTGAACAAGCCGGTGACTGATCTAATAATAATCGGCATCAAAGTTTCTCTTGAATAAATATCAAACAAGAAGTCTATTATGCAAGATGGCATCTGTACACAAGTGCATAAACTACAATACCAACTATTGTATAACAGAAAAGTAATAAATAGTGGATAAATTCCCCAGCAGCTTATGTCACTGTAGAGAACGGCAAAGATGTATATATTTTTAAAGAAGACAGAGATTGTATGATTAGCAAATATAATGATAGAAGTTTTGCTTCACTAAACTAAATAGAAGGCAACCAATTATAATCTTTAATCTTGTCGAAGATAACTTTGCTTCTTCTTGTTATAAATAGAAAATGTGCCGAATATTTAATTGTAGTTGTATCCATGAAGTATGTCATTTATTATTACAACAACATAAATTCCTTCTGGCTACATGATACAATTTTATTTATCGAGCCATAAACTGTTGACTTGGCATCTTTTTACATGGAATTTTTTTGAAACAAATTTTCATATCTTGATGATTGTTTTATTACCTGCTTTTATCTGCCTTGTAATCCATAAACGTTAGTACGAGAGAAACTTACAAATGAATTTAAATATTATATCTTAATCTGATTAATTTTAAATTCATACACAATTTTTGTTTGGACTATAAGGACGTCGTTCTTAATACAATTTGTTAGCATATCCAAGTTGTACAATGTGTATTGTACAGATATTTATAATTACTTGCAAATAAACTAAATCAAAATATTAATTTATGAAACTTTAAATTTTAAGGATATGATTATGACATGAGAGAAGTCAATAAAAGTAAATAAAATAAGCTTAATGAAATTACGGTGGATTTGAACAGTTAAAAGTTGTAGCGGATTCCGTCAACCGTGTCATAAATTTAAAAGATCACTAAAAAATATATTTTGATTGTCGTTCAACTCACCAAAGCCAATACCAACCAAAACCAACGAAATATCTACCATAATTGACTTTCTTTTCCATCAAATATAAATAAAAATGAAACTATTACGATTGTTTCATATCAAAAAAGTTTATTAACAGACCAGAAACATTTTTGTTTGCACACATTACAATAGTCTGACAATAGGCCGTTGCATTACAAACTGGAAATAAAATTTTATTTTATTGTCAATACAACTATTTCCAAAAACTGATCCGACAAGGTCCATTTGTTTTTAAGGAAAAAACAGTAAAAGTTAATTTATATGGTGTTATAAATAATTTTCAATATTTTCTGTGCTTGTTCTCTTATATTATTTTATTATTGTGAATAATACATAACATACAACATTCATTATATTATGTTGATATTTGAATTTATATATTGTCTTGAATAAAAAATATAAATAAGATCATTCTCAAAATTCTGGGTATCGCGTCTCACTCGCTTCTCAATGAGGCTGTTTTTCCAATTACTGTGAGATTAGCATAACATCAAACATTTATGAAGGCTTTCATTATATTTTTAATTTAAATTTTATATCTTATTTGTTTATTTTTATTGACATCATAAATAAAAATATAACGAAACGTAAAAAATAAGAGCTTTAATTAAAACTAGAATTAAAAACTAATTTACATATTTTTGCAAGGTTATTAAAAACCAGATGATTTCCATGTATGCATTTATAATCCTTTGACAGTTTAGTCACAGTAATCAGGTAATTACGTATCCTTCACTATCAAGCATCAATTACTTCTCCGAACGACTAGAAGCGAATGTGTTGAATGTTAAGGCGACCGCTTTTTGTTACAGTCCAATGGTGCTTATGAAAAAACAAAATATTTTTAAATCTACCAATATCAATACTTAAAAAAACAAACAATAAATCATAGACTACTAGTTATAAACATTATGTTCAATTCAATTAATTTATATAGTTATTAATAACTTAAGTTCTGACTAAATATTAAGGCTGAGAATCATTGCAATTGATAAATAATTCAAATAATAACTTACCTCGAACATACCGTCTCATAGATGAAGTCTTTATTATTTGTAATGTTTATAATATTTATCCATATTATACAAATAAATCATAATAACGATAACACATAGGTATGTCTTTTACGATTTATTCCAATTTTCTTAGTTACTTCCATTCTTCAATATATCTTTAAATGAATAAAAGATAAAACAATTCATGGTACCTTATTAATCTAAATAATATGTTTCGTTCCAATCTTGCAGTGTTTCTTTGAAGTGAAATTATTTTTTAATAAACGCCAATAACAAGAGTCATCTTATAATAAGATTAACCTGATTACTGTCTTATGTACTCGTATTACCTCAAATTTCAATAGCTTTTATATTGTTTTATAGTTTTTTAAATTCTTATTCAAATACATGTTTTTGTCAATATCAACTAAACAAAAACATATTCAAAAGTGGCATGCTATATATAACACTTAAGATTTTGAAATATATTTTCATTCAGCAATTTACATAATACAGCCATAAGTTGTGTGGCTAAAGATAAAAGCAGCTCGATCATGGCCTATTAAAGCCAATGGCGTACCATTTGTGGCTCGTAGCTGTAAGTAAAGGTTCAAATTAAATTAATCTACTTTAATTTTTATGTTATGAGGTTTTTTTTACAACCCTCTTTCCTTTTTTTTCATAGATTTTAAATACGTACATGTTTGATATACTTGCATTAGTTTTAACAATAATTTAACTTATTTTTACTGAGTTCGTTGCTAAAATCATGGAGTTATGAATATATATGTACGCAATTTTTTTTAATTTAATGACGTCGTTTATCTTTCAGATCTACAAAGTTCTTGGAGGTCATTTCAGTGTAAGTATTTTTAAATTTTAATCTAATTCGTTTCGTCATAGAGTAATAAGTATTATGTAGTGAAGATCAATGTGATGAAATTTTATATATTTACGTAATTTTCTGTCTTATGGGCTATTCAACAGATTAGTCAATATTATGAAATGTGCAAACTTGTTGACCAAATTGTTCGTTATCTATAATAGATGTTTGATGACAAAGCAAAAGCGATCTGAAATTTTTAAGTAAAAGAACCTTCGAAAATTATCTTTGTGTGTAAAAACTATATACTGGACAAACTTTTTATTTAATTCGTGTTTTCAGTTCCTTTTTACTGCTTTCTTCTGGTAAGTAATAATCTGACTAAAAAAAAATACTCTTTATGAGGTGGTAGAGCCTAGCTGTGGTCAAGCTACTACAGGTCGAACATGGGCTGGC
>DVQO01001252.1:0-10597 GCA_018231785.1 Danaus gilippus
AGATTAATATAAAGGTAAAACTGTTTACGGGTGGGAATATGTGTGTGTGTGTGTGTGTGTCTGTGTGTGTGTGTGTGTGTGTGCGTGTGTGTGTGTGCGTGTGTGTGTGTGTGTATGTGTATGTGTGTGTGTGTGTATGTGTGCTGTTATGAATTTTTATCTTTTTTAATTATAGCTTTTTAAACATTAGCACAATATTTCTTTTTTTGTTTTTGTAATGAAACTACTAAGGTTTAATATTTTATATCTAGAACGTGCCAAAGTATGAATATAAATATTTTTGTTTTTATTTCATTAACGGGTATTTTTTATTTAGAATTATTTCATAGAAGTTTGGAATTTTGTACAAAATACGAATAAGCCTAATTGAAATAGAGTTGTGCAAAAAAAAATTCAAATTAAGAAGAATTCTCTTTTAAATACGCATGTGATTAAAATGGTTAATCTTTCCTTCTGGAACTAGAACTATCTATCTATCTCGTCTGTACTTTACATATTTTCTTGGACCTTCACTTAGTAGATAACTTTGTAACTTCCTTGGAAAGAATCGTGTTATACTTAAATATAAAATATTGTTATATTATTCCACTCTGTTAATAAAACAAAAAATTAACTAAACTTTCATTAGTTTATTACTGTTTGAACTCTATATTCAAAATCCTTTGAGTTAAAAATTGATCAAATATCATATGCAAAATACTAGGATCCGCAAAAAATAATACAACAGATGTAACACAATTTTGATATTTATAAAAATCTATATTATAATCCTTAATAGATTGATTTTTTTAACTAAACTATAATAACAATTATAATAGCATGAATGATAGTTCTTATTAAAAGGTATTATGAATAAAAACCACAATTCATATGTTTCTTTAAAAAATTTAATTTGTACATCTTGCTTTGAAATTTATCAGTATGTTTTAAAATGTGTAAAAATTATTACTTTATTATATACATATTAGTCTCCGGATGAAAAAAAACATTAACTGTAACAAGGATTACTTTAGATCTATATTAACGATTTCTATAATAAATAGGTTAAATAAATTTTCTCAACGTACGTATACATAACTATCCTTTAAATATTGGAAACAACTTAGAACAATAGCTGTGTTGTTGTTGAATTAACAATTGTTTGTTTCGAATCCTATTTACCCAAAGACGAGGTGACTCTACTGAACATCGTTTCATAGCTTTGTACGGGTTACGGTCAGTCCAAATACCGATTGTACCCTTGTCAACATTTCATGATTAATTTCTTGCAAAATCATTTGTAGCAAAAATAATTTGCTTTACATTTCAATTGAAGTATTTATACAATGTTTCTTATAATTAAATATGATCGTGACTGTTTATTTTGATTTTATTATATTTTAAATGCTCCTAGAAAGAAATTGCAATATATATTATTAATGTCTTCTAAGTTGTCTTGAATAAATATCATAGTAAATAGAAGTAATACAATTTTAATCAATTAAATTAAAAGTTTTTAAAGTAAAAAGATAAAGCTGAAATTCTTATATACATTTACAATTTTTCTTCAAACTTATGATAATTAAAAGTGAAAGTTCATACTTTTTAATGTGTTATTGAGTGTAACTTAGAAACCCTTAGTTCAATGTAAAACTTTATAATAGTTATAGCGTATTATAAAAAAAGAAAAACTGAAACATTTTCCTCCAAAACAAGCTTTGCTTGCAAGCATTTTAAAAGTATTCGGTTTTTTTTTAATTTATATATGCATAGATATAACTGAAATAAATGTATATTTACCGCATTTCTTGATTGAAAATCCTAAAGACTTTTTTACGACATTGGACGAATGTAGTGATTTGACCTTTAAATTAGATCAATCATTATTTTTTTGAACAAGTCTTGTTTAATATTTGAAAACTTTTTTTTTGTTTCAAATTTCTCATCAAAACATGGTAACATATCGTATACGGATAAAATACAATCTTTGTAATTCTTATTTTCCAGCAGGTTGGTAAACGTACGAATTATAGAAGAAGAACAATTTGGCAAAATATAAAAATACTAGTTTAAGCATTACTTTAAATATATTAAACCTATAGGTAAAGTTGTTAAATATTTGTGTTTTATCAAAATCTCTGAACAATCAAATTTATACAACGCAATACAGTCGATAAATGTCACGAAAATTAAAGAAAAACAAAGTAACAAAACATCTAACCTCCTTATATCAGTCAATCATAGCCTGGTGAGCTTCAAACTACAAAGTCATCATTGGTATTCCTAAAAACGCCACTAAGAGGCCATTAGAGTGACGAAGACGATACAGGCTTCATATCCGCAGGATTTAACGGAGCTGAATGATGAAGCATTTTGCTGACATCCGGTATCCATGCAACAGCGACAATGTTTGGCAATGATTCATGACTTCCTCTATATCTTGTCAAGACAAGGAAGGCTAAGGTCTGTGGATTAATAGTCGTCAAGAGCGCGCTGTATGTGAAAATAAGATAATGTATAAAAGTTCATCTTGTTATCTAATGTAGAAGGCTCAATTTGGCTTGATAAACTGTATATTGCCGGTCACACAATTGTAAAGTTTAGGAAACTGTGGACGTATGGAATGTTTTTCAACCAACTTCTATAAAGGGGGAGGTTATCAATTAGTAGCAGTTTTAATGATTTTTACCTAATAACTTACAACTGGGATAATACATTTTAATGTTTTTTTGTTTTATATTTGAAATCTGGTCATTATTAGTTAGAATCCTATTATTATATATTAGTGTTTAGATACTTAATTTGTAGAAGACACCGACTTTAAAAAATGTTCATTAGAAAGTAAATGAAAATAGAGTTTGTTTATCTACATTAGGTGTTTAGTCGAATTTCTAATTTAGAATTTACCATTAGATAGGTTAGTTTAGGAACTTTTCTGGTTCCTCTATTTCTTTTCTTGAAGTTGCTTTATTTCGCTTAAAAATAATTTTATGGCAAACAGTACGATGATGTCAACAGAATAAAATATATTATATTGAAATTATTGTCCTTTGTTATTTATTGAAATACCTTTTTATTATCATTAAAAACTAATGAGACAAAAGAAAAGATTAATACCCACCAAAAATTACTTAAATACGACTAAGACACAACGTCTTCCACCAATTTCAAATGTTTCCATTCAGCTAACGTACCTTCGCTCAAGTATAAATGAAATATTTACCAAGTATCGTCGTTAAAAATGATCGTGTAAAACCAATACCGAATATCTTGATTCAGTGTACCACGGTTATAGCTTTACAGTTGCAATAGATAGCGTGAATAGGGCACGTAGCACATATAAGGTAGTATTCTGCTAGAATATGTGATAATCACAGCACCTCTTAATTGTCTAGGCATGGTCCATTCTATACCTAAACGGCTCTATTGAAAACTGCGCTTACATATTGTGAACTGGCTCAATGCCAAGAGATTATCCCTGCCTTCGTTGCAATATTTGTGTCTCACGAAGCCCGTACCATTCAAGCGATCGAAAAACTTTTCTAATATTCCACAGAACGAAAATGCAAAGATGGATATTTGCTTGATCAACGTGCTATGCAATTGTGTCTGGAAATTATTGGAATTCCGAATTGTTATGACTTATGTTTTTGAATAGAAAATCAACTATAAAATATCTATCTCATTTTACTGTTTGAGTTTGATTATTGAAAAATAATTAATTAGTTTCAACAAAATTTGGTTACTGTAACGTAAACAAATAGATTAAAAGCTATCATTAAAATATTCAGGTTTTAGCGTAGGAAACAAACATTTAACATACATATTTTCGTTTTATCACATAAAGCAAAAATAGTCACTAGTGATAACCTTATGATTTGAAAGGTCACCAGTTTACTGAAACAGTTACATTTACTGATATGCAATAAAGGTGTTATAGTAGTTAAAGCAGAAGTTAGTAATCAAATAGTTAGCTAAAACAGAAGTTCTGATTTTGTTTCCCTGTGGGGCGCGCGACTGGAATCTTAATATAACATTAGATTTTAACTTTTTGGCTCTTACCGTTGATATTCTCTTAAAGATCCATCTATAGTAGTTTTTACGGGAACAGTTAAAAATTTAAAAAAACCTAGTCATTCACTTTATATTTTTTGGTCACTTATAAAAAAATATATTTATTTTTGGGTATTGCATAAGAGAGAACAAGAGAAATATTTGCCCTATACTCAACTGCCAGACCTAATTGTAACGTTATGTTTCTATAAATTGGTTTTGAAAAGGGTCAATTTGGCAAAATGTTCTAAAAAGTCCGGCAAACATTCGGGGCCCACACGGTCAGAGAAGGTGCGTACGTGACACTACTACCAGCTCCAGTTAGGTTCCACTATCCAAACTCTATCGATTTTGAGACCATGTTACATAAAGATGACAGTTTTTGGACGTTGTCTCTAACAAAAATTATTATTTATTCTTACAAATATATTTCTAACCCTACCAATTAGAAGAAAATCACTAACTACAATTAAAATAACACGACTAATATTTTCTTGACCTTCAATTTAAGAACTGGCAGCATTTGAGATTTATTTTGATACAAATTATTCATAATAAGTCGTTTTTCTTACAGGGAATTTTCCAATCATTATTTTCAGCGACGAAAAATTTTCGATGACGATCCGTATTCAAATTTATAGAATTTATGTATTGGGAATCAAAACAATTATAACAATAACAATTATATATTTTCTTAATTGTTGTAAATATTGCTACTTGTTAAGTCTTTAATTTCTAAGCTGTGTTGGATTAGTCTATAATATGTATCTCTGAAATGTATAAATTTTTGAAAGTAAATATTGCCTCAGAATTTATTTAGAGGACTAATTAACTTGTGAACTATAAAAGTCGCTAGATCAAAGTAGAAATAAAATTACAAAAGAAACAAACATTATAACATTATAAGTAAAATCAAACATTTAAATTACTAGTATACAAAATAGTTAAGTAGATTACTAAAAAAATCAATACAACAGACTGATAAAATAAAATAAATAAATATAAATAAACAAAGTCTGTAAAAAGAAATTATTAAAAACGTTCACGGATCAGCTTGTTGACCGTTCTAACATTGATCTATAGAACAGCTTTATTCAATTTTGTCAGGCAACCTGACGTATTGGGTTCGTTTGTCAGTATTCTTGGCAGTGTGAATAGATATAAATAAATCAAATCCATTTAAGGATTAAACATTCAAAGAATTAAAACATATTTAACTCGGATTTTTTAAATCCTAACATATTATAGTCTTGGTGGTCTAAAATATTACATAAACAGTACAAAACAAATAAATAAATGAGTTTACTTGTTAAAATGTCTGAAGTTACCTTAGTTATGTAAACAAGGGTTACAGCAACTTGATAGCACCAAAGATTGAACTCCATGCAAGGTCCACATTTAGAATGCTTAGATAGGTCTGTAACATCGATCAAACACATTTTACTACCTGTTCTACTCAACCAAAATATTTGGATAGGAAGTGGTAGCAGTAAAATCGGATTTAGAAAGACTAGAAAATAGTTGTAGTAGATATTGACAGTTCATAATAACCTAGAGTTTGCACTTCAAATAATGAAGAGAAAAACTTTGGTACTTTTTAGGCTTATCATTATAAAACATTTTATTCCTTTACATTTCTTACACTATTTAACGTTACCAAACATTATTTTTCATTTCTATCTTTTCAAACGGACTAGTGTTTTAGCGACAATCTAAAAAAGGCCCAGTTGCATTTCAAATTAACCAGCCTGACCTTTTGAAAAGCGAATTCAAATTTTTCAGTGGACATAGTAAAAATGCTCGTGAAAGCTAACCTCTTTGCGGCAACGCGGGTCGTCTCGTTTATTGGTACAATGAAATTAGCATAGTAATGAAAAATATTGGCTGTCTGTACACGACCACGTTCCCTCCCTACCCAATTTGCTAGTGGCTTCAATAAAATAAAAATTACCTATCTGCCAAGTATTTAAAAATGCTCTAATATATTAATGTCGGAAAATTGTCAGATGCCACATACTGATATAAATTAAATAAGTACAATTTGTTTTTTGTAAAAAACCTTTACACAATATTATTTTTATAATTCTAACGTGCAACCCGATAAATAAATTTCATATCATTTTGTAAACTACGATTTTTAATCACTTTCGCGTCAGTTTGACCTAAAACTCAGTGATGTTTTATTGATACATTGCAATCTGTTTTGATTTACAGTTTGTCTCATGTCTGTAATTTAGAATATAAATGGTTTTATTGTCTCGCGATGGAAATGCAGTTTTTTTTTGTATAAAATTTGAAATACCATTTGTTTTTAAAGGAACGTTAATCATAATCACCAAGGAACCCTGTGTTATTATACTTTTGTCGACATAATATTTTAACGAATAATCAAAAGACGAGAAAAATCTCATGAATTTGTGTTCATTTGCTTATTTAACTGAATAATTTCATTTCGCGTATTTTATACATAGTAAGTACAAGATGAACTTTACATTTTTAAACCTTGCTGACGCACATTCATACATTGTTAATGGAAAACACAAACTACGGTATGAAATTCATCCGAATGTTTCAATTAACGCAAAGTGTCGAATGAGTTATTGAGTATCAAAAATTGTGCACAGGCTCTTATTGACATATGTATATCACTTTAAGGCAGCTATTAATAGCATATAACTACAAAAGTTGTCATCACTAAGGTACCTAGATTTATGTTTATGACTAGTACAGAAATTTACCCTTGGAAATATACAATTGTGTAATTAATAATTGATTTAGGTTTTTGTTGTAAAAGTAGAACGTTACCAAGTAGCATTTATAGTATAATACCTGTCCTGTTTTTGTTAAATAAATAATCTCCTGTCTTTTAATAGTTTTTCTACCCCTCATACATATCCAAGGAACGCTGTATCTAGAATTTGAAGTTGATATCTATAAATCAGTATATACTCTAGTTCATCATTTCGTTTGGAAGATAAATTAGTTAACTATTTCAAAAATAATATATTTTAATAGGTTTTTATAACCGATCACCAAACACCTCTAAATTTTTCACTTACATTCTTATATAATTTTTATGATATAGCAATACTAGTAAAATGTACTTTATTTAACCAATATAAATTCCACATTAGAGCACGGTTAAAACTTATTTTGCAGTTGCTTTTTAGAAACCATTTGACAATCTAATCTCACTTTGCAGCCGGTTCCGGGATAAAACCGAACACTAAATTTAACGCATCTGGTAATGGTCCTGAGCTGCTTTTAATCCCCATAGTTCAGCTATTTGGATTTTACTGTCGGATACGTTTTATTACTTGTACAGATTACAATGGGTAAGTATCGTCACATTGTAAGATGATGTTACAATTACATGTATACTATAAAAATTCACTGATTTTTAAAGTAAGAAATCTTAAAATGCATACCAAAATTATATTAATATATTGTTAAATTCACTATTCACATTTAGACGCAAAGGCATGGAAATTTATTTCTGTTTTGTTGACTCTCGTTTTATGCAATATTATTTTTTTTTTCTATGTATAATATTTATTTGTTTTATAATGTACTACAGGAATAGCAAAACCAAAAGCAATGATACTGAGACTGAATTATTTCATGTAATATACACATATGTATGCTATATAAAGCAAATTATTAAAAAAAATATATTCTTAATAATGTATTTTTATGTTATACAAAAAATTAAACAAAATAACCCAGAATTATTACAAAACGCAAAAGGAAACCTTTCAGGAAAAAAAGATTGGGCTAACTACGAATTCCCGATTTGTATCTTTTTAAGGAAAATGAAAAGTAAGCATTGAATTACAATTAAAATATTAAATGGAATAAAAAATTTATGTTTAGGAGCAGAAATCGCAATTGTAACCTTCAGTATAACGCTTTTCGGTAGTTTTAGCATTTAAGGTATATTTATGCACTGCCTCGATTTGGTGCGTTAGCCATTTTATAAAATGATTAATTTATGGACAGAAGTAACATTGCCGGTTTATTACGAAAATCCCAATCTTTATTTGCTATCTTTGCAGATATTTATAAATTTATAACTATAAATTATTATTTTTATATTTACGGCACGAGGAGGATTCAAACCTGCAACCTCTGGTAGTTTTAATTATTATTAAACTAGCTTGCTCTGAGTAGTCTGTCTGTCTATTCTGGCAGCTGACGGCTTACACTGCGGGGAAATAAGAGTGAGTTGAGATTTTAAGAAGTAATAACGCAATTTTAGAGTTAAAATTGTGTTCATAGAATTAAAAACAAAATCAACTTGTTTATGGGTTTTGTTCCATTAAAAAAAAAAATAGAGAGTATCGAATGTGTGTATGTATTGAGGAGAACAATTAGGAAGAATGAAATGTATAAGTTTATTTGAGCTTTTATTATTTTCAAAACCTCAATATGACAGGTATATATATAATTAAAAATTAGTAAGAGGTCGCTTTGTTTGAGGGCAATTTTAGTAGAATGGGGTAGATAAAACTTCCGCAAAAAAACTTTTACCATTACCATGTTTATATGAGGACCACTTCTGAGATAGTGATCAAATTTATAACAAGATTTCTAACTTAATCATTGAATTGCTTGACGAGTGCTGTCGTTGCAAAAGCTTAATTTGTCATTATTTTAATTATATGTAGTAGTCAAGCTGTCCTATTTACCAGACAAGTGTTTAGATAGGCCGTTTCCTTTAAAAATAATGTTAACATATTTATAATTTCTCCTTAGAAAACACTTACAAAGTTAGTTCGAAGGTAAAGTTTTAATTGTTCTCTAGCAATCTCGGTCTATCTTTTAGCAGTACTAACAAACGGCTTTGTTTATAATAAATTCAGCTATAATAAGAAATTTATTAATAATTTTATAAAATATTATTTTTATTTGCTTATGGACTTAATTTTATAAATTTCTTTAAAAATATGCATGAGCTATTATAATATTTTTAATGTGCAAAGGTAAATGTTGGTGTACAATTTATGATACGCTTGTAAATATTTATTTTAAAATGAGGAGTAGCTAAAATACTTTAATAAATTAACTTGAACCTCATAAAGTTTCCATTTACTAAAGAGTCACGTACAGACTTTAACATGGGTTAATGAGTTCTTACCTTGTTTACAATAGCGAATAGCTTTTATGGTACACATTTGTTCAGGCTTCCTCATAACATCATGGTTGCTAAAACGCGAAGTATATTTTTATTTTATTAAAGAAAGTTTTACTTAATTCATTAAAATCAAGTATATAGTAACGCATTGTCATTACAGTAACAAGCTATTTTTTTGTTTATTAATTTCAATGGTAAACGCTTCATGGAAAATTATTATCTAGAGCGAAGTAAATGATTGTATGTTGTTGTATTTGTTAATTTTAAAATAATTTAATAATAATATTTTTACTTTATATTTAAGCCTTAATTAAACATAATAAAGTTTGATCTTTTTCGGTCACATACAAATATAACTATATAATATTTCTTTAAGCATCACTGATCTATCTAAATTAAAAGTAAAAGTCATGAAATCAATTTTCTTGCGGATTTATTAAGTTCGCTTTACAGGATTAGCTAATAAGACAGTGATAGACGGGCTCTTCTGTTTTTTCCTCCTGTTTTATCTCACAAATTATATATTTACGTCTTATTCAATCATTCTAACAAAGCATCAATTTAATTACTTTTGAAGGATTTGTTAGCTTATTAATAATATACTTTAAGTAAAATTAACTTTATAAAAAGAAAACAGATATTCAAATTTTATTACAGTTAAAACTGAAGTACCTATAAACTATTTATATCTCTTAAACCTATAGCCGCAACTTAAAATTATCGGAGATTCATTTTTTCAATTATATCTATAAATTATATTATCACTTAAGATCGAAATCACGTATTCATTCTAAAGTCGTTAGCTTGCTACGGGGTATGAGCAGGGTGCGCCCATAAATAATACTAATGACATCCGTATTTTTTTTTTCAGATACAAATTATTTTAAGAGCATAACTGCTAAACAATGTGATCGGTTTCACTGTTATTACTTAAAATGTTAAGCTTTTCCTTAATTACTTCATATATTATTTTATACATTATGTAAACAATAAAATAAAAAACATATTAAGTCACATAAAACTTATGTATACAAAGGAATTTTTTAATAGAAATTAGTGAGGTTTTTACAGAAGAAGGCAAAGTATCAATTATCTTCTGTCGTATAAAAAGTTGTGTTGATAAATGAACAGTGAAAAATTCCTTTCATAGCATTTTTTAAGGACTTTTCGTTGTCGTCAACATATTCAGTTTGACTTCTATTTGTCTAGCCGACGTTACGGCGCAGCGCAGCGCCAAGACCTTGTGGCGGATCTCGGCGGAGTGGACTTGTCACTTTCGAGTATCATGGAGAAGATGCTCGAAAGTGATAGGTCGTGGCTGGCGGTATCCTCCTTCTGTGAGGCGGTCATGTCCACGAAAGAGGCATCTGAGCGGGAAAGAGAGGGTGCGGCTGATGCACCCTCCCTCCGCAGACGACGTACGGGGGTGCC
>DVQO01001253.1:0-10588 GCA_018231785.1 Danaus gilippus
TCTTTTTCACTAACAAGATTTTAATTATTTTTTCTATTCCTTCAAACACAAAACATAACGAACAAATATTTTTAAGGTTTTTAGGCTTTAACGGGTTGAAGTTTTTTGCCTATACGTATAAATTAACTTGAGATTATTAATGGAAAAACCATTGGTAATTTTTTTACTAGTGGGCTACCGAGGCGTTATAGATAAGTTTTGCTATCTTATGTCTAATATAGGAAAATTCGAGGGCTACTAAGTTCTTAAATAAATCAAAACAGTTGTTTTAATCTAAAGTTTATATTTGTAAATATATATCAATTAATAACATGATCAAATAAATATAAGGTCAAGAGTTGTTCCATACAATTATCATTACACTTTTCAAGAATAAGAAACCGAAGACGTGATGTTTTTAATACAAAGGAATTTTATTTACACAATACCACGAAGTAGGTAAATAATGTTATTAAAAAGATTCTCATATAAGGTCTGGGAAATAATGCACAGTTATTACTAATAATCGACATTTATATTTTTTTCAAGATATAAATTCAATCTAAAATTAAATGAGGTATAATAATCCAGACATAGTCTATGAAATAGATAAAATAAAACTAATTTGCTAAAGACTGTAGAAAATTGCATTATTATTATTGTGAATGGTTGCAATTTTCATTCAATCTTCTTCAATTGATTCATTTCAATCTGTGACATAATAATAATCGCATCAGCCACAACACCTGTCTTTAGAGAGCTCCAAGTGAAAAATATGATATACTGGTACCATGAAACGTAAAATATTGTGATGATCACAATTATTAGGATGTTCACATTCATAAAAAAATATATCATAATTAATTGTTACATAATATATGATTTCATTGCATTATTATAACAAAAAAAAAAACGCACAAATATAATATTTTAAATTCAAAAAAATCAATAATTTGGAACACAACCTGGACCTTTTTTATAGGTTCAGTGTAAAATAACATTTCCTAAACTAACACGATGTCTGTCAATATAACACTTCTATTCAACATTCAAATTTATAAATAATAGTCTAGAAGATTAATAAATAGAATTATTAATATCACAGTAGATCAACTGCCAGCTAGTCAATGCGTTTCATTATAACACTCATTTATCCGGTTCAGTTACAGTTTGAATTAAAAAACTATTATCATTTTGTATATAAATGTTTAACTTTAAAAAATATATAGAATTTACGATACTGAGCTGACAGTGTCGGTAAAAACTGCTGTGATATTGACAACATGGAAATATGTGTATCATTCCGGATTAAAACGTTTCAAACAATACCCTTTGATTGATCATTATTTAATATACTTACAACTAATGGTAACCACGAAACCGATCTGTAGACGCTACGTCAACCTTACATATATATAATAATAAAATAAAATAAAAATAACAATACATCCGGGGTCATCTAAAAATGCTGACAATTCATTAAAGAACAGTTTCTGTTAAGAAAATAATTCACGTTAAAATTGGCTAGTACTTGAGAATCCATGACGCATTTCAACAAATTTGCAACGGGACTGTTTACTTTCACTGTAATCATATAGAGCATAAATTTACAAGAAATCTCCTAACGACATTACCATTATTAAAATGCGTATAGTTCTTTTCAGAGTTCAAATAGTTTTTACACGGTGCTTACAACGATATCTACTTATATCGAACAGGAGACATATTTTCGTAAATTTAATTGCCCACATACAATGCTATACTACTTTTGGAGTAATTAATACCAATCAAATTTGAAATTCAAAACATAATAATTATGAAATAGAAAATAATTACAATATTATTCATAAACTTTACATCGTAGTGTAATTAATACAAAATGATATTTTGATATATCTAAATACATATTATATTCAAAGCTTACAATGTTTCAACTTATGGTCTAGAGATAATTTTGTTTCATATTCTTAAAACAATACACTGATGTGGTACAACTTTACGTTCCTTACATCTATACATGATAGTGGATCAAATTATAAAGATTCAGTTACACATTTAGAAGTAGGCACTACAAACTACAAGAACACTTCCAATTGGGCAGGTTGTATCTCAATTAAGAATAAGATGATCTCATGTACCTAGTGAAGACACGCTACAAGCGTTTTAATATATTTTATGAACATGATTAAATTTTGGATAAATTTTAATTGACTGTGAAAAAAATTGGAAGTGAAATGTATTACGTTATCATATATTATACAGCTTCTTTTTATCTACCGATCTATTGAGAACAAAATTTCCATATTACATTATGATAGAAAAATAAATATTGTACCCATAAGCTAAGTACATGTAATTATATCCTAATAACAAAAAAAAATTATCTACCTTACAATAACTATACGTGTAGACGGATGCAATATTAAAATATAAACATATCAGCACATTTATTATATTAAAATACTTAAAATAAATACACTCTTTCAATGAAAACACTTAAACCGATAAAAATGAAAACTTTATAGACTTAGACGGGACTAGGGCCTGTGTCAGATCACTCCGATATTATTGTGATACGGAGAGTCTGAATGCCACTGTGATGTTAATATAAAAATAATAAGTGTTTTATTATGTAGATAAGTATATCCGGCAAGTTAATGAGATTTTTCACTACAGACGTACCGTCTCGATTATGCTTCTTTTTGTACTGACGTGATACATATTTTTTTATTATTATGACTTTGGTGTTGAGTGTATACATTATTGAGCAAAAGTTTTGGCTAAATAAATTAATATAAACTATATACAAACTCCTTACACGAAGTTAAATTGTCTTTAACTAAAAAAAAAAACTAAAACATACATTTCATATCAAAGTATTAAGAGAACGGTACTACTAATATATTACTTTGACATAAATCTAATAGCTTCAAAATAAATTGAGATCTACATATTATTTAACCCGGCTGGTCCGTGAGACCAGTCGACGCTGGCATTTCAATACTTCGATATTGTTTTGGTACCTACAAGTCTAATGAACAAGTCCGATGGTTAATTAAAAAAGCAAGCAAGCGATGCAAAAATTAAACAATTCAAAGGTATCATACTTTTGCAAGAAAATCATTATCTAAAAGCTATTCAAGAAACTTGAAATATGAATTTTGAGGAATTTTAATATCGATTTTATAGTAATTTTAGACGACGTAGTGCAAGTTGTCGTAGAAATTAGATAATATAAGAGGACGATATTCTTTCTACGGCAATAAGGCTACTTTTGTTTGGTACGTTCCTCCCGGCTTGTATGCTTTTCTAAATTCATGATTTTCTTTAAAAACATGCTTCATTTAAAACATACTCATAACGAATGTAATATAATTTCTGTTGTACTTAAAATTATTAAATACTATAATATGACTTCAACTTAATATATCACTATTCACTAATTATTTGTTTATAATCTATAGCATTACGTCTAGCTCCTTACAGTATGGCAGTTGTCAAATCGCTAGCTGAGTTGTTATAGCCTTATACTAAAGTGATTTAGTTCGGTGAGCGCGGAGTTTCGTTGCGACAAATATTTCCATATCATTGCTTACAACCACTTCATAATGATGTATTATCACAACCATTATTGCAATGAAATATTTATAATTCACATATATATTTGGTAATAATCGCAGGTACACATTGTTTAAAAGATATGTAACTTAAGAGTCACTTCAACCGAGTATGACGATCATACTGTTTGTTATAGAAACAAATTTTTTTGCAACGAATTAGAGTATTTTATAGTTTTTGCACTCGAATTTTTTTCCGATAAAATAAGAATAGTTTACATCCAGAACTTTAAAAGAATATTTTTTTTAGCACCAAAAAGAAAGAAAAATTTTCTTAGGAAGAAAAAACTGCTAGGAAGAAAACTTAGGAAGAAAAAATTTTCTTAGGAAGAAAAAACTGCTGTTAAAAATATATCAGACAAATTTAAACTATTAAAATTATTTTGTGGCAACATTGTGTTTTCTGTGAGAACAAGCACCAAACATTTTCAGTGCGAAGTCGGCGAACTGTTATGAAACTTCACAGCGAACTAATATTTAAAAAAATTGGCACAGACGAATTTAACATGTGGAAATGTTTTAGAACAGTTATCGATATATAAAATTATATATAAAATCGTCTCGTAATAAAATCTTTAAGTTCGAAATACCGCGCTGATCGTTAACAGTTTATATAGATATAACTATAAGAAAAGAAAATCATAGCGAATTTAAGTAACAGTAAATACAGCAATATTTTATGTACATATCCGAAATACGGTTCAATTATTTCATATAATATATTAAATATAATTCTCAATATATTTATCTATTTACAAATATAATTATATAATAATACTTAACAAATAATATTGCAGATTGCAATCGCCGTCCTTATATTACCATCACATCTTGTCCCGCTGGTTTCCATGGCTGGAACTTACTGGTGACCCTTCATCACCTAACATCATTACAGCTTCTTAGTCCTTGATATAATAAACTTTGAACATTGCGTATTCCCGTAGAATTATGCCAAATTTTATCACAATATGTCCGTGTTCACACACTGGTGGTATTTCCTCTTTATCCTTAGTTCTCGTCATAACCAGGGCTTATACAACAGGGTTGTCAGTCGACAAGTTCCATTCGCCGATGACAACCCTAGCTCAGCTCGTCGGCGCTGGCTGCATCAAATTGAGTATTGTCTCCTTGTTCGCGTAGGACCAGCATTGTATACCATAAAGATATGTTCATAAAAATTTTAAGTCTAAATTTGTGTAGTCTTTTAGTCGAATCTGAGATAACTTACAGCACTAATCGTTTTATTACAATATGTTTCCTTTTTATTAAATATTATCTATTAATTCAGTCAAAACATATAAGTGATAAACATCACAAATTTATCGCGACTGGAATGCTATAACACCAAGTCGAGTACGTGTTACGCGTTCGGCGTCCGTCGACGGCGGTACGAAAATAATTGTTAGCGAAAAGCTACATCAAGCACTCCTGATGACGTGGACGGAAAACACTGACTCCATACTGTTAAACGAACGACGAAGCCTCCAACAGTTATTGCTTGTTAGATTAAGTTTAATAATATTTTAGAAGAATATATATTATGTTGATAATATACAGTTAGTTGTGTATTATCCATCTATTATTATAATAACATCGAAAAATTCATACAATAGTTATCTATAGATATGTCAAAAAATAATATATTGAACGCTATTGTGTGCTAAATAGAGTTTAATTTATGATTATTCACAGATATGTTTCGGATCGATATACTAATGTTATAGCAAAACTAGGAAGATGAAGGCTGGATGTATGGAAAACTGTTTGCTATAGAATTTATTTGATACATATATATTTTTGCTCACCGTAGTCCAACCACATCTGATTTTTCCATTAAAAGCTATTATCCGGTAAAAATAGTGTGTCTTAAATCCAACTGCTATATTTAATATACAAGGTAAGCGCACGTAACTCACGTATAGCTAACAATTGTTCTCACACCGCCTCGCATTGTGTCAGTCTAACCTTAAGCCTAGTATCTTAATTCTATTATTCACAGTCTCTGACCGAGAGCGACACACTATATGTGCGTGTCGGGTAAAGGCAATCCTACCGCGTTACAAAAATACGTGGGCAATGTCCATTTTGCAGTCAAAATATCGAGTCACATTCGTAGAGAAAAAAAAAATATGTCTCCCTTAAAGTTTACATCTAGTCAAAATATTTATAATATATTTACTCCGTATAATTTAATAAAAACTCAACTAACAATATATATTCTTTCTGTTTATATCCTAGAACCATCACGTCCAACGAACGTTAGAGTCCTCGCTAAGGAATACTCGTCCCTGTTTCAGCAGCAGAGACGCTGACACAGCATGTAGCTGTTGGCGGCAGAACGCTCACTTAGAGTTCATCACAGCGCGCACGGAGGCGAGCGAGGGCCTCAGGCGCTAATCACCGAAACGTGTGCAAGCCTTCTTCCACTTGCACTGAGTGCACCAAAGATCGCGTTGGTCCATGCCGTACACTTTGCGGCATTTCTTGTTGTCGGAGCGAGGCCGGCGACCGGGACTTCCCGGGGAACTGCTCACGCCGGAGATCTTTAGATGTTTCTGGAAACATAAACAATTCATATTCGCAACCAGTTCAAATTATGTACTCTAATACAGTGCTTGGAATCTGAACGTACCGGTGATTGTGAGCTTGACCAGGAATGCGTTACGGGAATGCTTATAGGTCTCGCTGCACCATTCTGCAGAGTAGACAGAAGACCTTGTCTGGAATATGTTTAATAGACCATTATTTCGCTGTCATCGATTTGAATATAGATATAGCAATCACATTTCCTGTAAAGACTTTAAAGTGGCTCTGAACAGATTGATGTTGCAATGTTGTAGGTTTTGTTTTTTATATTTTACCTGTATGAGCCCACTAGCTGTCGCTGATAGTCTGGATCCTCGTGCGGAGGTCGACACATGTCCCGGTGGGAGAGAGTCGGTGGTGGCGCGGCGACCTCGCGCTCCGTGTAATAGAATTCCTCCTCATGATCGCCTTCCTTCTTTGGTCTGGTAGAAACATTAAAAACTAAGTATCCTGCTAAGATTTTATTTGCATAATATATATAAAAAAAAATAATACAGTACAAATGAAGCGCTAAGAACGTAAAATGTATTTAAAAGATGATATCAATATTAAAACAGTAGCAGTTTGCTGTTACGTAAGAAGCGAGCGAGCGATGTGACCTTGTGTGTAACGAGCTTCAGAACTAGGCATGCAGAGTCAACCTTGTCACGAAGCCTATACGCTTCCGGGTCACAAGGGCCGGCCTCGTAATTACACTGAATATTTAATATCTAACACTCATTGTACCTAATAAAAAAATATTAAATACTTGCATCGTTGTAATCGACTTCACAAGTAAATCTAAAGTGCAGTTAATAAATTATTATTTACATCGTTATCGTTGGTTCGTGATTTACGTTTTAATGTTAGATTATGTATATTATTAAGCGCTTTATCGTATTATGAAATTGAAGTCATGCGCGTGGTTGTAACGTAAGCGAAATATCTATGCATTATCGATTTCATGCAAATTAGCGTTGGCAACCGCCAGCGCATGCAGCCGGACTGTGTCCACATTTTGTTGTAGGATTAAAGTTCAATATGTCCCACTGTTCATATGAATATGAGATAGAAATAAATCTTCGTACACGTGTAATGAACGCGTCAACAAATAATAGATCTCACCCTAAGTGCGACTGGCGAATGTGTGCTTCGATTTTAAGGCATGTGTTTGTGATGTAACCGCAACCTCTCCAAGTGCATTCGAACACGACGCTGTTGATCTGTAACAAAGAGAATTATATTTAATATAAACATAGTGTTGCTAAATAACGCAAGACGAATATAGAGCAAGGTTGTCGGTAGTCGCTAGTCGCTAGTGTATGTATGGGAAGATCCAATAGCGAAACGGTCATAAGTTAAATCGAGCTACAATGTACGGTGCGGAAGCGGCTCTAGGTCGCGGCCTTGCGGTGTAGTTACCAAATGGCTCTTGCACCACCGGCTGACAGCTTCACACGACATTCAAATAGACCATGCGTAATCAATTAACGGCTTTCAAAATACGCCTCTCTTTATACACACAATATTATGATACATATCTCGATTATGGTAATAAGAACACAAAGTGAATAAATATCCTACAAATGTTACATCTGAAAGCTTGAACATGTACACTCCAAGCAGTGACATTTCAATTGAATACATTGTCATTTGCTAGTAATTGTAATGCAGGCTATGATAGTGACTAGTTATCTAAATGCAAGCGGAAACAAATCCCCGCTCGTGTAAACAATTCACATGGCAAGGTGAGTACTGAGTATGTAATACAATGCGAATACCATGGTATGACTAAAATCAATATTTATCGGTACAATAAGTGAGAACTAACACTCTGAGTAGTCCAGTTCGGCAAAGATTCTAAATTGACCTTCGTACCAATGCCGCGTTATTATAACCGATACGACCGGTCGATTTGAGCTTATTAAATGCAGAAATCCAGTCTCCTCGTTTACAAACTGTATTTACGAGATAATTGTATGGTTTTTATTATATTTTATGTTCTGCGATCGGATATATAAGTGGGTTGCACAAAAGATCGTGTCAGGGACGCGGATTTGGGGTGTGCGGGCGGAGTGGCAGCGCTTGACGCCAGGGAACTGAAGCTATATCAAGTGCATTTGGATCTGGGTCAGGTCAGCGGTGCGAGGAGGCCGGGGAGGGGAAGAGGAGGGAGGGGGGCCTCCATCTAGGTCACAGTACCACGGCCAAGGGTGGTCTGCTAAGGTTGCGATATTCCTTTGTCTACACGTGTATCAAACACACTCGTGACGATAGTATTATAAATTAACGTATTAAGAGTTTTAAATATATTTGGCTGAGCGATCAATTTTATTTAGGTTATGATGAAATTGTCGCAATGAACCATCACAGTCAGTGCTGGTGAGTACAATGGGGACGAATGACTCAGTCGATGGTGTACGCCCGCTTGCAGTTTCAGATATCGAGGACGTTCTAAGGTTCTTTGTTGCTATGTTAATAATGAAAAGTCGACTATAACTACGACATATAAATAGCTATTCGATATATTTGCTTTTATAAAGTGCGGAAAAAAAAACAATGTTAATTATCTTTGTAACTCCACAAATGTAAATGTCGCATAAAATGTAGCTCGCCTTTCACAGAACTCATTGCAAGGCCGCTAATAAGAGTGAAAAATTTATTACAAAACATGGAAATATTGATATAGTATTTATATATTGATGCATCTTGATGATGAATCACGAGAGAATGAAATATAGATATATTCATTTGTGCTATGAAATCATAAATGATGACGTAAATTAAAATTCGGTCTAATGTTGAATGGTTCGTGTTTGAATCACGAGGGGTGAGGGCGCTGAAGCCACTCAGTGCACTACTGACCTAGTTCAGACCTTCGATACAGGGCAGGAACTAGGTTTGCCAATACTCTTTATCAGTTCCCGCTTTGAATACACAAATCATAAGATTATATTATATATTTTATAGATCCATTAAAATGCATCCGTCAGTATATTTATAATTAATAACGGTATTACATAATATTTTATTACCTTTAAACAATCATCACATTAAATAGCGATTAAGAATATCTTCATTCTACTTTAGTGACTGCACTATGAACATAGACTCTATAATCTCTTAGCCGCCTACTTTATTGCCAGTGTGCTGTACAGACGCTTACACGTGCCGGATCTTTTCAATGTGTTCACTTGCAGTTGGATGTGGCACAGAAGTTATGTTTATTTAGAGACAATATAGTGCATGTATTAGTTGGCTAAGACACAAACACACGGCCCGGACAGACCTTTTACATAGCCACGATTAGATTGTTTTATCATATTGACACTTCAACGGACGTCAAAATTTTGACATGTTTTCTAATTTTGACAAGTTTTTTTTTTAAATACGACCTAATAGATATTGTATAAGGTTTAAGATGAACGTCGGCCAGCAGTTGCACGTGTCAGCGTGGAGGCAGCCACTACATTCGGTCGAGGACAGAGGGTGGTTAGCAACAGGGTGGAGTGTCGCAAAGTGCAAGGTTTGACAGTGAACGTGAATTCGATATTCGAGAATATTTTTTATTTTTTTTTTCTTATTATATGAAATTTGTTTTTGGCCAGTTCGTCAGAAAAAAATATTCAGATTGCATATTACGTTCCTGGGTTCCGAAATTTATAACTAATTTATGTTTATGTATCTTTTAATTAGCTCATTTTTAATATGTATTATTGCGTAATATATTATTTGTATATACAACATACTACAGTCTCTATGTTGCGAGTTAACAACGGGAACTTCCATGAACAGAGGATCTATTGCGTATAACACAGATAAACAATATGTTGTTAACCGATTTCATATTATATGCATAGAGAACAAGGTTTACATTCGATCATAGTCCGTATGTAACGCGATCCGGCATTAAATGCTAGTTTGTTATTGCGCCGTCTCTTTCTTCGGCGAAACGAGATGACTTATTGATTTGTTTTCATTGCATCTCTTTTCAGCTCGCTAATACACATAAGTCTATTCCGTAAGAATGACCTTCTTTCTACATATTTACTTCAAGTCAACGCGACTAGATAGGTTGTTTTGGTGCCATCCCGCTCTAACTGTATAAGGAATGAGGAAGACGCTGCTATCATAGATGCGTTGAATACTGCATGGCGTGACGGACCGTGCCCTGCTGTGGTCTTTGTGTGCCGCAATCCACAATGACACCTAGCCGACACTTATAAAAGTTAATTATGCAACATCTCTCAGCGAAAATGAGGAAGTCCACTGAATAGTCATGCAATATAAAACTTCCTATAACTAACATTGACAACTGTACAGAAACTATGTAGTTAGAAATACGTAATATTCTAATAGTGTTTTTTACGTTGGATGTTAAAGAATAATTCGTATGAATAAAATAATATTTATTTACATTGAATGCT
>DVQO01001254.1:0-10587 GCA_018231785.1 Danaus gilippus
GTCATTGTTAAGAAAAACTAATTCAACATTATAAATATGTCGATTAAGGCAGGTGATGGAATCATTTGAAGTTACTTAGTCACGTCAAATTGTAATTTTAAAAGTAAAATGGATTAATTTTTTTTTCTTTGTATATATAATTTGTTTCATTTATATTCGTTTATAATTATGCTAATAAGAATGGAATTACTTTTCGTATTTGATAAATTGTTTGACAGTTTTATAAAAAAATTATCGATGTCTAAAAACAAATTAAAACATGAGATACTAAAGCACTTCAACAACTAGCCCTCAGTATTCTATTCAACATAAAAATACTTCAAAATACTATACTATTTCGAACCTTTTTATTACATTTCATTTGTTTCAAGTCTTTTTTATTATAGTTTTCATTGCACAAAGACTTGTAGGTAAACATAAATGTGTATGCTAATAATTAAATTAATATCTTTTTGTTTTTATATCATGAAATGCAAAATTGACTGATATTATTTTATATTATATTACGCGATCTTAACTAAAATGGCTAAGAAGAGACGTCTTGTAGTGAAGCCCTTCGTAATGGTGATCAAATGCAATCAATAAGTAAGCTAGCCCAGAATAGAAGGTGAATATTTTAAATTAATTTAATTATTTGCATTAATAAAAACATATGGAATACTTTAATTAAGGTAAATAAATCAAAATAAATTTATATTTTAAACTTATAAACAAAATAGGATTTCAGCCACTTGTAGTCGCGATATTTAGTTTAATTAACATTATTTATAAAACATTTATAGTATAATAATACTTATGTATAAATATATTTGTACCTTAATACGTCTACTAATTAAATAATCGTACTTTTACAAGTAGATTTCATATATAGACATACCTATTTTTGCTTTATTTTTATTTATTTCAAAAACACATCGGAAAACAAATTAAATGGTCCCATAAACGGTTCGTTCAAATATTCGTAAATACAAAGGATATTCTTTTTGAAAAACGTGATTGAATATAACTGTGTTTTCGCATTTGCAAGGCGAATATTGCATTTTCACTGGGATGATGTGTCGACTGCATTTTAAATAACTTAGCGGGCTTCAACGAACCGTATTGATTTGGCTATTACCAGAAACTGCAGGCAGACTTTTGGCCGCCGAATTTTTTATTAATAATCTTTTTTATTTTAGGCAAAAGCAAAACTAGGGATTTTCAATCTTTGGTGTACTTTCAGCTTTTCGCTCATGACGGAAATGTTAGACTTCTGTTTTAATAATTTCCCGTTCTTGAAAATGTAAGCGACTGATTCAAAACACAGATTTTTTTATAAAGAGGGGCCAATATGTCGGGGTTGATATTTTTTAACAAAACGTCCCCATCTCGCTCGGTATTTGGTTGTCAATCTGTACGTGCGAGTGGCTGCCGTGGTACGCTTCACTGCCGCTACATCAAATCAACTCCAATATAGCTTTGAATATAATCTTAGAAATATTTTGACAAAAATGTTACGTTTCAAATTTCTTTGTACAGACATTATCACATGTATCTATATTGTTTAATGTTTGAGACTGTCTGTGTTTATGTAAAAATGTCTTGCCTTTTACCAAACTCTTAAATATGATTAAAATGCTATTAACATATTCAAATACCACATGAAATTATTACGTTTTTCAATCATATGTTATTACATCATATATGAAAAACACATGTCGTTATCATTGCGTTTTTATTAAAAAGAATATTGATTTCCAGAAATAATAATAAACTTTATTGAAACATAACAAGTTATTAAAATATTGATACAACAATTCCATTTCAATCCATCGACGAAACAAAAAATAAATAAACTGCAGCTTTTAGGGAGAAATTACAACATTCGCAAAAAATAAAGTGGATTCAGCCGTTTTCGATGTTTCATCTCTGTTGGGAGAAAATCCTATGATCAATAAGGCTTAATGTAATGCGACAGCTTTAAATGTTTCATTAAGGAAAATATTTAATATTTGCAGACAAGCGTCACTCAAAACAAGTCATTTCTAAATACGTACGAGTATGTACAAATATGAATAAACATTTTAAAACTTTGTATACGTCTTTTTCTATATCCCATCCCGAAATATCTCAGTATTGTATACTTTCATATTTGTAATGAGGCAACATGAATACCGTTCATCGAATGTTCGTGAAATACGTTTAAGAAGTACCAAGCGTACGAGTGTGTGACGATTGTTGAATATTATTTCTGAATATATTTTTATGAACATAATTTGTTTATAAAATCTTTTGGAATTTTGACATCTTTGATAAACTTAGTTATATGTTTTTATCACTTATTTCTTTTCTTTCAACAATTTTTAACAACTTTAGCTAGGACATAATATTTATGAATAATTTTAACGTCTCCAGAAAGCCTACCTTTTAAACGTCAATCTTTTTAAACGAAGCCTAGTCTCATATTGCGAAATGAATTTCGCCATTAGGTCGTTTGAACGTCGTTATAAAAACTTTTTAATTATATTTACGATATGATATTTAATATCATATTGTACATTATATTTTTAATATTACGCCATTCCCTCTTTATGATGCTTTCATTTCTAATATTTACCAATATTGATGTGTTAATTAGTGTTGTTAATTTAATTGTATTCATTAATTGGTGTTGCAAACATAAAAGCAAGCATAACCTTTATATAGTATAAAAGGATCAATACCTAAGTGTAAAAAATTTTAAAATATGCAACAAATAATTTCCAATTAGATAATAATAACAAAAATTATATTAAATATAATATATAAGTTAAAGAAAAAATTCTCATTAATTCTTTGTTTAAAATTTTATACAAATAACAAGATAATGAATCGAAAAAATCTATAGCGTCTATGCAAAATAAAGTTACACACACAATAGTTTATATAACAAAGATCTATATAACATGAAATAACTTCTTTTATATATGTTTCTTAAGTGTTAAAATAAAAATTTTTTAAATAATTAACTTTCGTGTTTACATAATCCCGAAGTTTCGATGACGTTACAGCAACCGCGATCACGGAAAAATACATGAATGTGTCCGCGATCACGGTTGCTGTAAAGAAGATTATGTAGGCATAATATAATAAAAATCGCGTTGTAACCGAAAAACTTAGCATTAATTGTGTACACGCGAAAATCTAAGATATCATTACAAGTGAACGTTGTTTTTTGATGAGACAATGCTTCTAAATGGTCCTAGAGCTACCTGTTTCACTCTAAAATTTAATACTAAATAAAATATCTATTGCAGAAATGTTCACAAATATTATTTAACTAGTTGAAAATAAACAGCGGTGGTCAGCCTCAGGCACTATATTTGTTACAATCAGATGCAAAATCGTTAACTATTAATCATGGATAATTAAATAGTAGATAATGTACGGATAAATATTTGTGAATATTTATACTATTAACAGAATTATTTTGCCCCAGGGTCGTCCAATTAAACATCCAATCTATGATCCCAATAAATAAATTATTATTTTATATTGAGAACCATTTACTATTGTTGAGAGCTGTTTCATTAATTTATAGCTTGTTATAAAACATTTTGCCTAATTTGAAATGAATTTATTTTGTTTCCATTATAAAATATATAATAGAAAAATTACTATACTATAAGTAATTTAACTCTATTTTTTATTTCACAGAATTCAATTGAATACTTTATTATTTCTAGAATCTGTACGCCAAGAATGTAGAATAATTAATAGATTTCTCGGGACTGATTATAGAATCTATGTTTACTTTAGAATAGGAAATCTGGGTTCTTGGTTTTTGGTTTTAGTCCTTACAAACCAAAAGTATATAAGGACATAAAATATGGTACTGAAAACCAAGTATCTATTGATCATGTTTAATACCTATTTTATGTAGGACTAATTTATTTGAGTGAAATTATAAAATACTAATAAAAATGATAAGTAAAATAAAATTTTATTATTATATAACTCTACAGAAACAAAAAAGTAAACGAGTTTGTAAAATATTATATATGAGAAACATCGTAAAATATGTTTATTACTGTTCGTGATTTGCAAAAGCAAAATCATGTTATGACATAATTACAAAAATAAACATACATAAGTATGTATGAATTTTAATTTATATTAAGGGAAGTGACAAAACATTTTCCCGTGGACATGTAGAATATTGTGAAACAACTTATGGCTTCACAACGTTCTCTGTTTTATTTTGGCTAAGAGGCTTACAAAACTATTTGTTACTTTAAATAGTGAATGATTATATCTCAAATATTTATTTATACTATATAAGTAGTACTACATATGCAGTATATAAGCAAACTATGTGAATACATCATGGAGTTATGATATGAATTCAGTCCTGTTTCACAAGCTAACGACACTCTTGTAGTCTTGAGGGTTCCACAGTCGCGTACACAGAAAGCCTTTTATATGTCGTTGACCCATGCGCATCCGTTTCCCATACTAGATATGCCACGGTCATAATATTCTTGGTGAAGTTATTCTAGTTTCAGTGTAATAATATTTGTTGCTTTGTATTGAATAGAAATAAGTCTTGATGATGTCTTTTCAAATAATAAAAGACATATTTTCATTGACTTCATTTAGAACAAATTTAACTTTGATAAAAGGTAGGCATTGTCTTGGAAGTAGTCGTAAGCACCTAATATTTTATGATATTTCTCTAACTGTGTATGAAATTTAAAACATTACCTTCTATCGAATATTTTCTAATATAAGTCAGCATAAACCAAATATAAAATAATTGTCAATTACCACAAGAAAAACATGTTTCAGGAAATTGTTATAAGGAAAGCCACATTCTTACATGTTATAAAGTATATAAGATAAGGCTTCTAGAAAATAAGTCAACGCACTTAAAAACACCGTGTGGAAATGTCACGGTTACGGCAATACTGTTTATGCTATTACAACTCTTATGGTATGAGACATAAGGATGAGATCCGGTAAATCTTTTCCTGACTAGCCCACCATATCTTCGTATTTGCGCGTCGAGTACAAATCTACGTACACCTCATTAGTCTGTGTTTTCTATTACCTCGTATTTTTCATACAGTTTCCTATTTTCCAAGGTGTTTTTTCTTCTATTTTTCACTTACCTAGCTATTTCAGGATTTTATTTTATATCCGTTTTTATTGAGTTTCGATGCTGTTTATGTGGAATGTTATTGTATAATATAATTATTAATTTTTACAGTATATAATAAACTTATTGGAAAACCTTTTCAATTTACATAAATGTCCACGTGGCATTCAAAGATAAGCCTTAGTCCATTATATTCAGATGGAGGCATTTAAATGATTGCAATATAATACCCGATTAATTCCATCATATTTGATGTTTTAATTAATTACAGACGGCAACGAAACTTCGAACACACACCATTATATCAAATTGATCATTTAATAATATTGAAGTTTAATCGCATTATTTTATTAACAAGAGAGCATTTATTGCATTAATTTATTTTATGTCGAAATAAAAAAATATCAAACTTATTAATCATATTGAAAAATATAAAAGTATCGTAAGTAATTTTGATAATATTAAAGGTAATGACAATAGTGAGAGTCATAGATAGATAAGGTACAGCACAATATATTATATTAGTTAATTCAGTACCCCGATAACAAAATTTCGTTACTTTATTATAAATATTAACATGATCGGATATAATAAAATACATATGTATGAATGTGAATGAAAATGGGCCACAACAGTTCCGCCGTGGACCACAGGGTCGGACATAAAAAAGCCGTAATGACATCTTGAGACTCTTGTTAGCTGGTATAATGTTTACGAGTGTATGCCTTCCCTTCGGATTTTATGTACCATTATTATATTACAGCGGAGTTCTAAGATTTAAAGCGGAGTTTTGTAATGGCAATCCATCATTTTAAATTCTCTTACAGTATTATTTTATCGATTTTTATGAAAACAATTAAATTTATTTATTATTGGCTTCGATGTGCCGTTTAGTGTGAGAAGTTGAATATAGCTAATTAAATTAGATAATCTTGTGCCTAAGCTTAATTTAATATCTCATTCCATAATAATTAGATGGATGTGGAATAAATAACTTATGACAAATATTAGAGATTTCAATCTTAAATGTAATAATAAAAGTCAAATGTTAGTTACAAACTCATTGAAAATGTAAGCGTATCTTTATTTATTTAACATATAGGCCAAGTCTTACAATAATTTGCTGAAAAGAGAAGTAATTTTAGTGAAATTAAACAAGACTTTTTTTTATAAATTTCTCACGTATTCAGAGATTTTAAAACACTTTTATATTTTAGATTAACAGCAAAATACAAAAAAAATAATATTTTTATTTGCTTTCAACTTTCACACACAACATTCCCGTAGATGCATCTTCTGATGTCCATGAATAACAGTGGCCAATCGGCCACATCCCGTCAGGTCAACAAATAGATGAAACTTGTTTGTCTGCTTCAAACAAAAGAGCTTTTCCCGGATGCTAAAAAAATCAAAAAGACGTGAGGATCTAATACTAACTACAAAAATTTTATACACACATTAAACACACACATATGTATATGTCAATAAAGAAACTCTACACCAATTTATATACTTAAATCATTTAAAAGGAATAAAAAAAGACGACGAAACTGATTTTTTTGTACTTGATTACATATTACATCCATGATAATCCATTTATATTTAATCAAACCTCAAATAATGTATAAACATTCAACGTTATTCCATACGTCGGAGATTTTATTGCAATCGCAATACAACTCTATATTTTGTATCTCTTTGATACAACACGGCATGGCTAACAACATTTGCAATATTAATTATGCCGGCTTGGCGTCACGAGTTAATATCAGGCAATTCTGTTTGATTAATAAACCTTACTGCTATTTGTTGCCGTTACTAAATAATATTAAAAGATATCTGCTTCAGCCGTGAATCCTCCTATAATTAGGTCTTTAAAAAAGATATTTCAACTTTCAGCATGCAACAAACCCATATATATTTCATAATGAAAAAAGTATCAATTCTTTTGTTACAAAATTCGAATATATGTATATATGTAAATAAAACAAAGCTGTGAAGTAATTGAAACGGGAGTATGTTGTTTTAAAATAATAAAATAACGCATAGTAATACTCGCTAAAGTCTAAGATGTCATTAAAAATATATATATTTCAAAAGAATCACTCTTAAGATTTTGGCTTCCATATCCCGATTACAATAATAAAAAAGAAAAACATTCATTATTTGCAGTCAAACAGCATTGTATATAAAAAAAATTATAATATTTCCATAGAAAAATCAAAGTCCCTTCTCACATTGTTGTAAATTACTTTATTTGTATGAACATTAATCAATGGACTATGATTAATGATCGAACGATTCTGATCGCTTGATGGATTAGCTCATATGGGTGTTGATAATTTTCTGTCTCACCTGGGCACCGCTCAACTTTGTTGCTATTATCATAATATTAGCAGATGGGTCAGAAAAGAGTAATTGATGGCCTTTCTTATTTCTCAAATGATTCCTTATATAGCCACCGGAAGAATAACATTAATATGTATTGTTAATTCAAGTTTTAAATATTTTTGCAATATATATATTTTAATTCCACAACCTTTTGCCTTGCATGTTATGTTGTTTCAGTTCTTGTCATTGCTCCTAAGGGACATGGACGCTACTATTTATAATTAGTGCTACTTATCTACGGAACAGGAATGATTAAGTCGTTAATTTAATTTAGGAATTCATTTTCTATAATCTAAAACACTTTTAATAAAATGTTACTAAATATCATCAACATTTATAACTTCCGTAAATAGTAATTTATTTCAATCTTTACTTACTTCTGTAAAGGCTTGTTTCATTACAATCGACAGTTTCCATAAAACATGAAAATATTTTTTCAATCTGTTTTCAAAATAAGACAGAACATAGTTGTTTACGAAGTAATTTATCATTTCCTGATACTGAAATGTCCCAATTTTATGTCTACAAAATCAGATTTTGAACAATATTTTATTATCACTTTGATATTATACTCCACTTGGAGATGCATTTGTAAATTAATTTCACTATTGAAAAAATATATCATTAAAATTTCTAAGCAAAAATATTATGCAATAAATATAATACTTAGGTTTCACGGAGAATAATCTTTTATAGGAATGACTGTCGTCCTGATTTCCTTTATGTATTTAAAACAAACATGATATTAACGTATATAAAACAAAACTTACAAAACTATAACATGAGAAAAGTGTTATTTTTTTATTTAAACACAAGACAAGAATAAAATATAGTTTATAATAATAAATTTGTACATCCTTATTTGTTTACATCACAAAGTCCGTAACATATGTTATTTTTTTATTCCATCGTAAAAGATTCTACTATTTCGTATCACAATATTGCTTTAGAAGTTTGTTGATACGACCCCGATACTAAACCTTTTTCGTCCAAAATTTCCACTACTATTAGGTCTTACCGGTGGATATTGGGAACTCCAAAATCCTTACAAATCCGTAGTACAAAAAGAAGCTCTTGGAAAAACATAATCGTATCAAAGCAAAGAATAAAATATGTTGTTGTGTGTTAGAACCTTTTTACCTTCGGTTGTTTGCTTTGAATATCTGCTGCTTGCTTATGTATCTTATAAAACATCTTGTGTAATGTGAAAGGATCAAAACAAAACAAAAATAATAAAAAATATGTAATAATTTAATTATTATTGATAAATAGATAGTTTACTAATTTTTGTACTCTTATTATAAAAGTTACTGTAGAATTTACAGTAAATTAAACGAAATGAAACGCAAAAAAATTTAGACATATTCGTCCTTCCATATAAATAATTAACATACATTAAATTATTTTAATCACTTTTCGTATTTCGCGTTTGATACATGGACTTGCATTCTATAAACTGTAACTACATCCCCAACAAACATGAAAAACAGTTTCACCAAACAAATTTAGCTGTCATTAAAGTAAGTGCTTTGAACCGGTGTTTTATATAAAGTCCAGCGTTTTTCATTTACCGTGAAAGCAATAACGTAACTGACAAAAGCCGCCATCAGTGTCTGTGTCATCAGAACTTTACTCAAAACCCCTTTTATACTAAAAGCCGGGCAAGTGTTAATCGGATCCCTGTTAAGTGCTAAATTGGATATACTTGAAAAAAAAAATGATTCGTAACTCCATTAGCGGAATGTTATACAAAGGGTGTCGTTTATTACATACATGAAAATGGCTTCCATCTTACACGCTACTAATAACAACTGGTACACTCAGAGCATTCTGTAGTTAAGACGATTAATTCAGTATTTAAAATAACAATATGTAAAATTTTCGACGTTTTAACATGAATATAAACGTTTGTTTTGCAAAGGGAAGTTGATATTTTGAAAATACAGTATATTTTAATGTTTGTCAGTGACAAAGGATTTTCGACTTGCGAAGACAATGGCGAGTACTCGGGGATGTAACTTTTCTAGGTTGTAAGGTCTAACGAAATGTTGCTATACAATGGATATGAATTTTAATACTGTTTCCAAACTCTATGACATGACGGCTTTACAAAAACAAATGTAAGTGTAGACTAAAATCATTATTAAAACATATTATACTATTATAAACAAATTAATAAAGTGCTTTATATATAATTATCTAAATTAAAACGTATTTTGTAACGTAAAATGTAATGATAATTGCAATAACGATTTCAATGTGATAAGGATAGTTAAAATGTAATGCCATTTTATTACAAATCCTATATAAAAATAGTGTTGTAAGGACCTAATTTCTAAGTAAAAAATATAAGTACCTATATTCGATACAAGTTTATAATCTTCAGCCCCTTAATTGGATTGGAACATCATCAGAAGTGACGTTCCTGAGTCAAAGAAACATCATTTGCTATATTAAAGTTTAAGAAATATAACAAATTACATAATATTATTATGATGTTATGAACTATTGATTGTATAAACAAAAATGTGTTAGAAATATTTGAATTTCATGGAATTTTAAGCGATAAACTATGTTAATTGATACTTTTTGCAAAACAATATTAAAAAAAAATATCTCTAAATGAAAAAAAACATAAAAAAATGTTTAGATTTCAAAGACGATATCTTTATCTTTGTAAAATGACAGAAAATACGAATTAATTTTTTACAACTTAATTTAGAAAATATCTGAGAATAGTTCGGTTTCAGGTCAATCGTTAATATCGTCTCATTTAGCTGAAATGCTAATAATTACAAAAAAACTCCTGAATGGACTTATATGAAAGCATGAAGTAATACCCTCGGGAAATAGAGTATAGAGCTATGAACCTGGGATACGCTATTTTTTTGCTAACCGTATCTCTTTCACCGCAAAAAAAAATACATAAACAAAGAAACAGAAGCGACTCATACAAAAGTGAATTGATGTAAATATTTTATTAAAAAAACTAGGATCACAATCAACTTTGGCTTCTCAGTCAATATTTATATACAGTATACGCAATTTTAATTAAATAATATACAATAAAAAAAGATATT
>DVQO01001255.1:0-10586 GCA_018231785.1 Danaus gilippus
GCAGCTCCTCGGACGAGACCGGCGATGTCCACAACATTTAGAAAAGCTGGAACTTTGCTGAAAATTATTATGCAATTAATAAGACAGCAACAAAGAGTAAAATGGTAAAAAAAATGTCCCACAGTATAATTTACATGATTCACACGTTTGTTCAAAATAAAACATGTGTTTTATTGATTATGATTGAGCTAAATAAATGACAACTGGCACATCTTCTTAACAGTGCTTAAAGTTATCCATCAAAATTACTTAAATAGACATTTTATTCCAATACATTAATTTTGTCTTAAGAAACTACACATCCAGCACTTACTAGAGTCCCAAAACGTATTAAATTGACCGAGTAAATAAGAAACAATAGTACCTGAGTGGTTTGTGATACTGGCAGAGGTAATCGTATCTTTCATCCGGAACTGGTACCCTACTTGCTGAAATAAGATATAGCTAGTTAGTTTTTGAAATATAAGTCTACCCTTGTGACACATTATGATACTTAAAATTTTGATGTTTTCTTGTAATGTGTTAAAAGTGATACACTACAATGTTTTCTCTGGAGACATATTTATTTATTGGGTCAAACACTTATATCTTGAAGCTTCTAAACACATGTACTGTCTCGAATTATACCATTAATGTATATTTATCATAATTCAATATATTAAATTCACTTAATATTGCATGAATTTATGGTATTTTTCACATATAATTTTCCCAGATATCTTTTGTGTTAGCTAAATTACAGCATCAGTTCGATCAAAACGTGTACTGTTATAAACCAAATAACTACAAAAGATATAAGATAAAGAGTGAGGAGGGATTGTTATAAAAAGAGAGGGCATTGTTGTTAAATTACGATCTCTTAGATATTATATGAAAACTGCTCTATAAGCATATAATAATGGTAATGTCGGGCTCAATTGTGACCCATCTGGGGCGCATTCAAAAATTTTCGTTTCAGTGGTTCCAGATTTTAGGATTTCAATTATGTATATATGTATGTAAATAAGAAAAACGCATGGAAAAAAGTTTTTCGCAAATTTACCTTTTTAATATCATAAGTTTATATGAGGTTAAAATTAAACTGTATTATTATAGTAACGGTTTATTATTCAAAATCAGAGTCAAAAAATACACTACCAGATGACACATATGATGCAGGCTTCCTGACAGTACCAGAATCAATTGGCTTAATTTTATTTATTCCTTTGCAACATTTAGGATAAAATGCAAAAGGATTATCTATTGAACGTAAACGCAACGCTATATCTGTTATTAGTTTACATTTAGATTCATATCTTCTTAAAGTTCTCAAATAAATCGGCAAAATTGATTGGTTAGTCTTCGGATTATTAATCTTAAGGTATAGTGCTATGTACAAAATCCCTGATAAACGAGTGTCTAAGCCAGGATATTTTGGTCTAAGGACATTTACTGAACAACATGCTTCAGTCAATATATTACCAATCGTTTGCTCCAAGTAACCAAGATGAGGTAATTTACTTAATGAAAGTTTTGGTAAAACGCTTGTGTCTTTAAAAACTTTGATATCATAATAAAAGTGAGGACGAGCCAAAAACATCTTCAAACATTCAGAACTGCAAAACAAATATGTGCACTTCTTATATGTAGCAGCAAATTCGTTTTTGCCCCGAACAAGTTTTTGAGATGGAAGATTTTCAGCGTAAGTTACAATACATATGCCATTTTCGTAAACTAGAGAAGTATTAATGGATGTAACCACAGCTGGTATCTCTGGTATTTCAATTGTAACGGGACTTAAGAAGTCTTCTGGAGACTCAAGCACCCTATCTAGATGTTCAGGACATATCCAATAAAAATTATTCTTATATTGAACTACACCTTTTTTGTCAGCGGGATATCCATTATGTCTTATAATATTTTTATGGAAACAAAGAGGGCAAAGGTTTTTGTAACAAGACATTCGTTGTTCAAACATTTCGTTAGATAGACACATAACTTTTGTGGTTACAATGTCGGAATTTACGTGGCTTAAATAATAATGAACATCTTTGTTTATATCTTCTATTTTAGAATATGCGTCTAGAAAACAGTTCCATTGCGAATTATTTCCATTTATTGTATATAAATTTTGCGTATCCGTATTTATCCAATTTCTGACAGTTGGGGATTTATCGAGCCATTTATCATATCTGTTTTTAATGAATGGCCGTGAGAAAGGCGGTTTTATTTTTAATATATGTGGGTAAATTTCATTTTGAGAATTATCTAATATAACTTTTTCATCGCTTTTGATGTCGAAAATTATAAGGGGGTATAGGCCATAATTTAACAATTGGCAAATCTCAAAAGGTGTTTCAGGAAAACCATCAAATACAAAACCATTAGTCATCGTACGGTGATCAATGGAAGCTGTTAGAACAGCAGCCATAATCAACTCATTATCTATGCACTTGCCTTCTCTTAATAACTTTTTAATTTGGAACCCTAATGTAGTCCAATCCATGTTTTCTAAGATATGACGGATAGCCATTCCCTTTGACATACATAGCAATCCATATCTTTTTGCAAGCTTTGCAGCTATTGTGCTCTTTCCAGATTTAGGAGGGCCAATTATACCAATGCGCAGTGGATGTTCTTTGTAAGATATTATTTGGTCATTACTTATATATTTTAAAGGGTCTCTTCTGAATTTCTTAACATTATCCTCGGAAGAAATAAAATATATATAAGCTCGATGAATTATGGGGAATACATTATTTTTACGCTTATTCAAACTATGTGGATTGAACTTTGTTTCAGGGTTTTCCGATATGAACACAGGACACATTCTGTAAAATTTACTTAGAAGGAAAAACCCTTCCAATAATAGCATTTCAGCTATATCGCAATTTACAATAAATGTTTGTTCTAAAAATGAGGGAGTCTTGTTTCTGATATTTGACAATTTAGATAATATTTTACGTTGAACTTTTTGTTTGGATTTTTTGCCATCCACAGACACAATTTTTATTTTATTTTCAAGTAGCATATCCTTCAATATTTGAATATTTTCATCGTCTATTTCAAATATACTTTCTATTCTGTTGTTTATTTGTTCAAGTACATCATCAGCATTTTCCCATACATTTTGGTCAACTGGTTCTGGATAATCTTGAATGAGTTCATTGTATGTTTTAAACAAATTAACATCTACATTGGCTGATCCCAGTGGATTAGCGTCAAAAATAGTACTTTCTACAGATGATAATTTTATCGGCTCTTCTTCGTTGACTGCCTCTCCTAAGATGTCATCAATAATTAATTTAATTACAACAGTTTTAGTCACAAAATTCGTCCATTCCTGTTTTTCTTTATCTAGCTTATTTTTAGCTTTTAGTTTAGCTTCGGCAAGTTGTAGTTTCCATTGCTTAAACATTTTAGGAGAAATTCTATTAAGTGAAGTTTCTGAATCACATTCTATTTCTATTACAATTTCAGGAATACAAAAACATGAGATCATATCTTCAACATCATTTGGTAGTTTTGGAAAACCATCAATTACGATGCCTCTGTTATTAAATGGCTGTTCATGCCACAACTTTTTTATTAAGGGCTGTAATAATGGAGACAGTAGGGGGGATCCATGTTCAATGTAATTGTAAATAATTCTCCTTAACTCTTGTTCATTAAACGTTATGTCCGAAATGTAGTTTAAGTTTTCTTCATCTATTTGAAATTCGACGACTTCTTCTTCGCCCACGGGAGTATCAGTAAAACTGTTCTCATACTGCCATCCAACTTTTTTAAAATGTTTAGGTATCAAATATTTATTTATAAAATCTTGGAAATCAATATGAAATAGTCCCAGCTCTTTTGCTATTATACGAGAAAAGGAAGTCTTCCCACTGCCTATGTTACCTATTACACATATTCTTAGCGGTACATCACTTTTGTATGGTTTATTGTAACAGAGGTATTTCTTTACGTCACGTTGGAAGATATCAACGCATTCTTCTTTACTAAAGCTGTATGTTTTATTGTCATAAGATGCTGCCAGCTCCGATTTACCTTCCCACAGTACACCATAGTCATAAAAAGCTAATGGACAGTAAATATTTGTTTCTCCTAGAAACCGCGGCTCATTATAGGTTAAAACATCTTTAGTTATTTCACTATCTTCATCTGGAATATCCAATCCTTCTTCTATTATTATACAAGGATTAAAATAACAGTTACGAATTTTCTTTAAAACTTCATCTATAATGTCAATATCACTTTTGTCTTCAATTTCTGTTTCAACAAAACATTTTTCATTTTCTTCCAGTTTTAATTTAGATACTTCCCATTCTTCACGAAACTTTTCTATTGTTTCAGTAAAACTTGTTACTGCATCTGCATCCGGTGTTTTTTCAGTTTTATTTGCAACGTCATCAGTTGAGTCAGGGTCAAATAATTTTAAGACCAAATTATCTATTATTATTTGCATATTTAAATATTTATTTTCAGGTGGTTCATCATGTAAAAGTTTAGTTTTTACTAGGACGTCAGAAGACAAAAGGAACCTTTCTTGATGATTTTTGGTATATTTTTCTATATTAATGTAATGCTGAACAATATCTGCGTCGATTTCTCTATTTTCTAGTATTGCGATTGTATAATCAGGTAAAAATCCAGATTCTATCAAATATCCCCAATATTCTGGATCCGATGGAAATCCATCGATTATAAATTTTCCGTAAAATAGACCCGTATCGTCTAGCGATGTTTTATCAATGCTTTTTAAGATTCTAATAATTTCATTCATTAATTCTTCAGTCGTCGGTTCGATATCTTTTTGTAGATCGTTTGTCACAATGTATGACGAAATTTCGTTCGTGACATCTTCATCTCCAAGGACTGGCGTTTTTGGTTTGTCAATTTCCGTTATTAGATGATGAGGAGCGAATTCTAACAAAGCATTTTTGTCTTTAAGTAAAGCTCCTAGTTCCTCTAAATCATCCACGGGTAAATAGGAAAGTTGGTTTCTTAAAGTATAGAATCTTTTTGAACGTGTTTGCTCACCACCTTCATCTTCATTCTCTAAGGCTTTTTTCAAAATAGGAATGTAAGAAGAAAGTGCACTGGATACTGCGTTATACCACGTGTTTAAGTCAGACACTCTTTGCAATTCCTTAGCTTGCCACTTTGAAAATCTATTATCTTCTATCGTAGCGATTATTTCAGAAAAAATATTTTTTGCATAGGAATCATACTTTTTTTGCTTTTCAGTTTTTAAAAATGATTCAAAACATATGACAGGGGTCGTAAAAATCCAAGATAAACATTTAGCTATCATTGTCTTTCCAGAACTCTTAGTACCTAGGATGATCATTCGACACGTTGGTTCTAAATATTTAAGTTGTAAATAGGGTCTCGGATTTCTGCAGAAGGAAACCATAGCATCGAGTGAGGATAATAAATAGACATGTTTAAAAAATGTAACCGCAAATTTTGGATTTCCCTGTGTTGATCTTCTTTTCCGTAACTCAACTGGACATCGATTGTACCACGGTGAAGCGTATCGGTTAAAGCTTAAGGAGCCACTGCGAATTACATTCAATTCTTCAACAGTCTTCCAAAATTCTTCTATATCATCAGGAGGCTCGTCGATATACAATGGTTCTGGTAGGAGCACAGGTTTAATGGGCAATGTTAGCAATCTTTCCATTATGATATTCATCATTTGTTGAATAGTTGTCCTTCCGTCTACTTTTATAACATATCTGGGGTCAAATTCTTTCAATTTCTCTTCTATTAGAGGTGTAACATATTTTTTATAGTTACAGATTTGTTCCGCAGAGTTCGTTGTAAAATTTGTAGGTTGTTTACAATTATATTTTGGATTGAAAGTATGTTTATCAATTCCCCTATTATAGTCGAGCATGGTATAGTGAGTTGGCCAACGAAGATCATTTTCAATATTTGCTGGAAAGGGAGCGAAAGTGCTAGAACTATTTGAGTAATTAAGGAATTTGTGTGTTCTTTTTATAATCACGTCTGAATTAGGGCAAGATATATAAATAACAATATCGGGCTTAAAACCAAAGAAGTCCTGAACTTGTTCCAGTAATATTTTCTCTTTCGTTGTGTAATAAGGTTTAGAAACAAGTATTAGGTCACTGCAGGGTTCTAATAAGTACTTTGGTAATTCAACTACTATATTTTCTTCCTCTTGCTCTTCTTCTGCTTCTTGTTCCTCTTCCTCAGGTTCAATTTCTCCTTCTTCGTTTAAACTGCTTTTTGAGGAATGTGGTGAAGATTTTTTGACTCTTCGTTTTTTTCTTTTTAAATTATATATCACGTCGAACAGAATGTCGTCTACAATAGTAATTGACTCTTCTGCATACAAATTATCAGAATAGTATTGCATTTTTAGACTAGACGTCACCATTGGTATTCCTGATATTATAAATCCACGATGTTTTATTGCAGGAGATTCTAATTTGTTTTTTATAATTTTCATAACAATATCACTTTTGCTGACTTTATTATGCTTCATGTTGTAATCCAAACACTTGCCTACTGAACTTTTTTGATCTATTTCATCCTGAATAACATTTTTCGGACACAAATGCGGACAGTTAACTTTTTTTGCTAATGCTTCTCCCAAATTATAGCTTCCACAACCTTGCTTGCTGAGAATAAGATATGTTTTTGGTTTAGATAGTAAATAGCATTCCTGGGCATCTTTATCAGTCCAGCCTGTATAATATTCAAGGTTATCAGGCAGTGGAATATCAGTATTTTCTAAACCAAGAGTTGCAGCTGCCAGGGATCTCTTCTTATCATTATCATCTTTTTTCTGTTTAAATGTTTCATATACATTACTATAATTCACAACACTGTTTTCAATATTAAGATCATTTATATTATTTACGTCATTCAATTCAATAGTATAATTTCTTGGATTTTTCTTTTCTGCCATTTCATTGAATTCTTAAAATTGAGACTATGTCAACAGGGAAAACAATTGAATAATATTTTCATATATTATATGTCAATCTCAGAAATGACGATATAGTTTTTAATAATATGACAGATGGGCTAACTGTACAATTACAATATATATAAAAAATTATGGCCTGAGTAAAATGAAGAATCATACAAGATGGTGTATATCTTAATTTACTGAAAATAATTATTAATAGATCATAATTAATAAAAGAAATATAATGGGGTGATATATAAGTCGTCAAAAGGTTTTCCTTACAAATGTCATACATTAATTTATAGTACACAGTGATTGAATTTATTGTGATTTATCTTAATTTTTTTCTGTGATAACATGATTAAATATTTCAATATCTTATTAGAATGTCACTTTAATTTTAACTTCTGAAGGATATACTTGAATCTGACATCCCATAGATCCCAAATAAATCATGCATGCTGTTCTTTCATTTAAAAATTGAAACAAATATATAGCATATATACATATTAGTGTGCTTATGATGAAAATGAAATAATGAAAATATAAATGATTATCTATAAGCATAATTCTATTGTTATAAATAAAAATAAAATGGTACTTATTTTCATTTGGATCAATTGTGCAGAAAGGGAAGTTTTCAGCTGCAGCTTGACTTTTTGTGAGCACATTAAAGAATGTGGATTTGCCAACATTTGGAACTCCCACAATACCCACTTTTAAATTGGTTCCCACTCGGCCAATAAGTGGCTTCTTTTCTGGTTCTTCAACCTTCTTAGGAGGCATTCTGAAAAAAGTTATCCATTGAGTTAATTACAAAATTATTTCATTTGAATTGTATCATAAAATAGTGTGCATTTTGTCATATAGAATAACCAAAGTATGTTCAAGTAAACTAAATTAGCCCATTGGAATGGTAGTTATTACAAATAAAGTTTACTTCACACATTGTTGAAATAATGATTAATATATTTAAAGTGTTCGGCTTTTTATTAACAATATTTAATCAATGAATTAATATTGCCGGAGATGTACTTAATAAAATAACCTCTGAACTCTTAATGTGTATATTATTTTAAAAGAAACAAAATTAATTACAGTATGAATACAAAATATATTTTAACAAATAAAAAACTTACTTATTAGTTTACTAAAAATCTAGTTACTAATAACGAAATAATTTATTGAAATATCGAAACACGCATACAGTGTAATATTAAGACAGATGGAACTATTAGTAAGAACTAAGAAAACGTCACTGTCATAATATTTGACTTTGATCGTGTAGACATCATAGACCTCAATTGGATAGATTAAAACATAATGAGATCTAAGATTTAAATGAAACTAATATTTTCGGATTTACTACGTGATTTTTTATTTTTATCTATAAACTACATACTCCCGACGTTTCGGCTTCTTTACAGCAACCGTGATCACGGGCAGACAGTGATTAGTTTCATCTAGATTAAAACAGTTGGAAGATTTTAGCTTTCTGATATAAACTTAATATTGTAGAAATATTAACAATATGGTTGGTGTTTGTTATGTATGTTTTAAGAAGTGTCGGCTGAATACGTAATTAAGACTTTTTTTTTTGGATTATATTTTATAAATAGAATTAAATCTATTGTTTTCTACAAATTAAATACGTTTATTAAAAGGGATAAAATTTATTATATTGATTTAATAAAACTCTTAAATAATGATATATATGATTACTACAAAAGATTACAATTACTATTGTATACTAGGAAAGATTTGAAATCAAAAAAATATGTATGACAACCAACAAAATCTTTACTTTAAATAATCATTAATATAACAATCATTAAGTAGCTAGAGCTGCCCATGGTGGGGACATTGGAGCTGGGTTTTGCAAATATGACATCACAACTGCAGATATTGATAACATGAAGGAGCTTACAATCTGAAACAAAAATAATATTCTTATAAGAAAATGTATTGCTTTTTACTATATAATTTAAACTAGATCTACCAATCTAATAAACCTCTATATTATAATAATATTAATTAATGAAACACTGCTTACTTGTTTTGTATCATCAGACACTCTTGAGTTGGCAAAACTTATGCTTGAACAAAATACAGCAGTCCAAGCACACCACTTGAGACGCATCATCAGTCCGCACATTGAAAACACCATACCTATAATTTTTAATTTTTGTTCATGAATATGAAAGTTTTTGTAACCTTACTGAAAATTCATACAATTTAATATAGTCTTTCTACTTTTATATACTGTTCTTCATACTTCATAGTATCCATATAGGTTTAGAATTGAATCAAGAATGCTTTGGTATTTGTTTTTATGATGTGAACTTGTGATAAGTAAGGATAATATTACTAATAATTTCTCAAGTAGAAATAAGAATAACTAAGGTCATAGAAGGAAAAATAGAGAGAATAATTGTTAATTTACCAAAAAAATTTAAACTTAAATTATGTTATTATCTTATTTAACTTTAAAAAAAACTTTTTTTGGGTTGTCATACTATGTTTTAAATAATTCTAAGGACTTAAGTTACTACTTTTGACTCTACAACTTATCAGTTATCTTTCTTATGATTGTTTTAAATGGAATTATAAAAGTAGGTCAAGACAGTTTGTTATGTACCAAGTATGTTCATATAATCCGTAGTTAAGTCTTCTGCAGGAGCTGAGGATGGTGGAGGAGGTTTGTAACGACGTTCACGATCAGCGCGTCTTGGGTCCATTGCTGTTTGCTTCTGTGATAACAAAACTTGGTTACTGAATACTAACCAAACCCAACTATTATGATTATGATATTATCATAATTATAATTGTCTATAAATTGAATGAAACTATTTTAATAAGTATTATAAGATTAATCTTACATACTTTTTGCGTTTTTATAAGTGGTCCACAAATAGTTGCTTCTTTATTTTAACTGTCTATTACTTAAATATAATCAAAGCTATGCCTGGTATTCCATACACCTTACGCCTTTATTATCTTCTGTTTAATCGTAAGCTAATATTACACTTTAGTAACCTTGGTACTCTCCAAATAAAATTGTAAGCCAAATAATTTTTATGATTGTGATTACTGAAAATATAATACAAGAACGTCAGATATGATTCTTGGTGTCTAGTAAGTTAATATTTAATTGCATGAAATCATGACGTGTGACATATTCGGTATGCTCTTTGGTCTTAACTACTTCTATCGTGTCTATGATTATCACTGATCTCAAAAAAATAATAATTATGAAATATTTAAAAATATGGGTAATAAGGAGACCTATCCTAAATAAAAAGTAGCAGACTGGTAGGAATGATATTTCTGCTTTAGGAAATGGAATAAAAGTTCGACAAAAAAGAAAAATGTAATTTATGTCTTAAGACAAAATTTAACATGGTCCACAGGTAATTTAGCTCTTGTTACCGAATGATATGGAAAAGAAAAATAAATTAACAAAACAAATAACTAAGTTCAATAGATGTAAGTTTCCCTTCTTTTCTATATTAATATTTTTTGATAAGATTTCATGATAATCATATATATGGATTGTGGGTACTTTTTAAGTATTGTAAATTTATGGCTTTTTAAAGCCGTTTTATAATCAGAAATTATTAAAATTAGTTTTGACTTGTTTTGGTTTGATGATGATGAT
>DVQO01001256.1:0-10572 GCA_018231785.1 Danaus gilippus
ATATAAATAAAAAAACGTAACAGATATTTCTTGATTATAGAGCGATACGAAGTTCACGGGTCTTCTAGTGTATATATATTAACAAAACAAATTCGAGTTATCTATGAGTTTTTTTCATGGTTGTGCATTTCGTTCTGTTCTCATTTCGATTTTATTATTATTATTCACATTTATATTTGGAACTGTTTTAAAAGTCAAGATCACTTCCAGCGATCTCGTATCTCAGTCTGTGTAGTTTCAAAGTTATCCGTAAATTCTAGAAACAACAAATTAAAAATGGTACTGAAGTTTGTTTAACGTCTGCGAGATTATAAAAAAACATGTACGACGTTCTTTTTTTAAAATGTTATCGTTATTTAATAGAAAAATAGTTTGTAATTTGTTTTGTTTTATGTTGATGGAAATGTTAATTACATTTAAAAATTGTTGTTTTTCGTTTCAACGACTATCACGTAATATGTGATAATTGATGTTCGTAAGTATTCTTCATACGGATCTGAGCGAGCATCAGCCGACACTAGGGAAGTCTTATAAATACGTCGATGTTAAGCCATCTCAACACTTGGGTTGCATTCTTAACGAATTTCTTTTTTTTTTTTATTATTATATTCAACGAGCTTCTATTTTCAAAAAGTAATTATTTCCAAAGAGTTTGGTATTATATCCGAATTTTTTTTCGTTACCTCCATATGTACATGAATCTTTTGTATATAGATAATAATATTTATCGCCGTCTTTATACAGCGATAGCGTTGCTGTTAAGAGTCGTCAAACAAAATCTCTGTGTTTACATTTATATTGAAATTAAGAATGTACTAAGAAATATGAACGTACGTTATGTGAAATTATATTTTTCAGAATCCCGGATACATGAAGGAGAATTTCGTCATTTGCATAGAGTCTTTGCATTTACCTGATGTCGGTGACCAGAATAATGTAAGTAACTAAAGCATACGTGCATTTATGTGTGTGGGTATTTATGAGTCAAAAAATTTTCATCAAATATCAATAATGAGCAACAAAAATACAAGCAACACATTAAGTAATGCATACATATTAATAAATTGCATTTAATGTAAAATAAATTGAATTTTAAATAAATATACATTACGTTTTAATGATGTCTTAAATTATATAAAAAGATATAATGATAATTAAATATAGATTTGTACAAAACGGTACAGTCACCAAAATGTTATACCTAAATTACTTTACAGTACCTATCGCGATAATATTCTTAGCATTACTTTTTATCGACGCGATAATAAAATTCAAGTCGTAATTCATTTAATACTTAACGATTTGACGTTATTTTTTTTCCTTTTTTTTATTTAGTATAAGGCGATTGGCCTTGAATATATCTTGATGCTGATCGTCAAATAAATCCTCTTTAAACAATGATTTTAATATATTATATAGGAATTATAATATTGTAATGAAAAGCATAAAATTTTCCGTTTTGTTCTGTGTTGTGTTGCGATTGTTTGATATGTGCCTAATAAGTATTTCAAACCTACATATAATTGGTCTTTACCATATAATAATTGGAGAGTTATTGATAAAACTTTGACTGCAAATTACAGTAGCAGGAAAGACAAAAGAAAATATTGTAGCTAGCAATTATCTCTTATGTACCGATTTACGGCAACACCGACGGAAAGAATATTTTATACGGTTAAATATAAGAATATTTTAAATAAGTTCATTCGGTATTTGATCTTTAGTTAATGATTTGTTCCGACTGACTCCCAATAAAACCTCGACTCGGCCGAGGCGGCAACGTATTGACCTCTAATACAAAGATCAAATCGATGTTATATACATATATAATGTACATTATGTCGTTACATATGTATGTCATTGCAGTTTATATGATTATGTCACAACATATACAACAGAATTTTTGTGTGTCATGAAAATGGAACTGTTCTAATTCTGTTCTACTAATGGTTTAAATGCGAATGTTTGTTGTTGTTTAACACAAAAACTGCTTAACGAATTTTAATTAAACTTTTATAGAAATGTAGCTAAGATATCAGAATAGGATATAGACTATAATTTAGCAAAATATCCATTGTTTTAACAGACTATGCATTTCCTTGTTAACACAATCCTGAAGTACGTTCGTACGAAGTTGCTGGCAAAATCTGTATATGTGTTATTATTTTGCAATTCAAATAAAAATGTATGTTAATCTCATGAGATGAATTTTACTATAACTACTTTATTATTCGAATGTTTTTTTCCTCTTATATATGATAATTAATTATTCAAATACTACGAGCCGTGATTTTTCTTATAAACAGCTGGTGTCTGTATATCTGACAGCTGTCATTTGGTTATAATCAGATGTTACGTAACGAATTACACGAATGTGTTAATAACATAATGAAGGTCTTGTAGCAGTTAATACTGAGAACACAGAGGCATAGATTAAAAATAAGACTATTTTTTATATAGATTAAAAATGATTTTTTTCCATATAGGGAGGGAGGCATAGATTAAAAATAAGATCATAAGATCGTTTTTTTTATAGATTAAAAATGATTTTTTATCTATCTTTCGTGTAAACTGAATACAAAAGATTTGTTTTTTTTTTTCAAATAAATCGTAATACACCTATATAAGTATGTATTTAAGTCTAGTTATCTGAGATAAAGAGTTTTATAATCCCCTCTGATTCGCTGAACGCGAACATATATTAAATATTCAACCTTACAGCTTGACCTACATTTAAAAATTTCTCACAGAATTCTCTCGTTTCGGGGTCAGTACGCTCATAGTTTTATGTTACATTAAAATTGATGCTAGCGGCGTATATAATGTACATTTGATACATAACCTTGTGCTAAGCGAATGTTAATACATTATTAATTTAATATGTTTTTTATTCATAATAAATTGTCATATTTATCATATCTTATTTTTAACTAATCGTGTAATCAAAGTCTGTTTTAATATCAGCTGGCTGTGACGCTTTGCAATTCTATTGTTAAAAGTTTGCGTGCAATTTTTTTGTTATATATAAATTGTATGTATTTAATTCTTATATACCTACAATCGAGTATATAATTTGTATTTGTAACAGGTTCATGAACTGACTCCGGAGAAGCTGAAGAATCGCGAGGTGGTTCATATAGATATCGCAAATGATCCGCTTTCAGCCTCCGATTACAAACCCGAAACTGATCCAACGAAATTCAAATCCACCAAGACCGGCCGTGGACCTCTAGTCGGTCCGCTGTGGAAGAACGACGTGACCCCAGTCATGACATGCTACAAGCTCGTCACAGCTGAGTTCAAATGGTTCGGACTTCAGGTCTGTTTTGATCTTATATAATATTAACATACTTTGTATATTCCTTATTAACACTAGGAAGTAGTTATTATTAATACAAATAAATAACGGATTCATGTTATATACCATGTAAAAATAGAATTACCTGTATGAAAATAGTGTTATGGATGTCTATTCGGTAGTTTCCGAAGAGTAAAAATAGGTAGTCCATAATAACACTACGATATAATTATTCATTTTACATACCATGCAATAACAGAGCTATCCGAATGTAAATAGTGTTATTATATTCGTGGGATGTAACAGCAAAGTATCTAGGTCACAGTCTAAATATTCCTTGGTAACACACAACAGTATATGAATTGCTATTTATGACCGAGACCATAATTTTTTTAGTCTGTGTATTTCCTATGATATTATTTTATTATTTATATTCACAGAGCAAAGTCGAGAATCTGATCCAGAAATCGGAGCGGCGATTATTCACCATTTTCCATAGGTTAGTTGTTGTTTTATATATATCAATGACAAAGCTATATAAAATAATAAAATAATTATGATCTTTTACTTAACTTCCAGGCAAGTATTCTGCTCTATGGACGACTGGTACGGCATGACCATGGCGGACATCCGCGCCATAGAGGAGAGGACCAAGGAGGAACTGGAGAAGCTGCGCCGGGAGGGCGAGGTCCGCGGCATGAGGGCCGAAAACGAGTAGAACCATCGACCCCATGACACATGACCTCCGACCACCAGCAACCAACACCGGTCGTAGGTCATCATAAGCGGTCGATGACTACCGGACCATATAGATTTCATGTTTCAATTTGACCCTTGACCCCACACATCTCGGTCGGATCTCAAGGTCTATTGTACACGGTCCGGTCAGCGTCCCCGTACTAACAGATGCCCTAGCCTCAGAGATTGCGTTTATTAAGACTGCTGGCAGTCGTAAGCTCATTATTTATAATCGCATATATATTATATGACTGTGGTTATCACATATATATATATAGAACATTTACAACAATCTATGAACCATGTAATAAATTTAATGAGTTTGTCAATGTGATCCGACTACAGCAAATCTATCTATATGTACTGTGGTTCATTTATATTCAGAAGCAATATATAGTATTAAAACATATAAATAGTATGGTAAAATTTTAATGAATAATTTTGTGGCCTGTTGAAAACATGCAGCGATATCTCAAATGAAGCGGGGGCATTTAATATTAGATTAATATAATAATTTTATTGAAATGTGGTATAGTTTTAAACACTAAGGTAATGTAGTCAATGGTTAAACGTAGTTGTTACCTAAAGGATGCATCAAATATAAAGGTTTAAAAAAAATACAAAAACATATATACATATATATAACTTAGCATCGAGATTTTGTGGTTAAATGGCATTTTAGCTGATAATTTTTAAAATATTTCACTGTTTTATTAAGTGTATAACCCGTTGTGGATATATTTGGTTGTTGTGTATATAACGCTATAGATCGATGACTCAATAATTATTACCGCGTGGTAGTTGATAATAAGTTGGGCTAATTGATTGCATTATTCTTAAACCATTTAAATCAGGTCAAAAGAGACCTGTTCCAATTAAACCGGTTTATAAATGAAAACCATATATAAATCAATATTTTGTGAATTATTTAAATGAAGTTATTGATGCAAATAAATAATTTATGTGACGATAGCCTGATTTTAATGAAACACAATGAAAGGAGAACTGGTGATGGTTTTACTGGTATGGGATGTATTTTGGCAGTAAAATAATAATAAAATCACAACATTATATATATAATTATATAAATATTTAAGTGTGCTTAACAGAGAACAGTATTTTAATATTGAGTGACATTCCAGTTGTTGTACCGAGATATGTTGAAAATAGATTTGTTTTTACCTCTAGCTCTCTGTTGCTATGCAGTTTGTATTACTGGCTGTACGCTGTTGCGAAAAAGGTTATTTAAATTATATAATATATAATAGTAGTGTTTGTATTAAATAATGTTCCTTTGAAGCAATTGAAATAGTATTTGTGATGGTTCCATAATATGTCAAAGAGTTCTCTGAACGGAACTAAATTATTATTATTTTTTATCATTGAACATTACATGTTTGTTAGTTAATGAGGTGTATGTTTCCATGCTTCGTAATTTTCCAGAGCACTGGTTAATATTTGCTTTTTATTCGTTTTTTTTTTCCTTTTTATAAGTTCTTATAAGTTTTTTTTTTATTGAATACACCATGATATACAATTTGGGCGAAGTCTTTTATTTATTCTTCTTTTGCATTTAAGGTACTTAATTTTTATTTCTTTTTCTTTCATGATCTTTTCAGTTCAATATTTAGTGCTTGGAAAGACGATTTTTTTATAACGAAAATGAAAAAAAAAATACATAAAAATTAAGTACTTAGGATTATCTTTGGAAACGTAGATTGTAATTAAAAATGTTTTTTCTTCTATATATTATAAATATTTTATGTAATACTGTATCAAATGAAATTTTAGATCGCTTAATATGAAGTGCTTCGACTTTGCTAGTAGTTCGTCTAGAGATTACATTCTCCACATATAAATGTATCTGTACTTAGTATAGCCAACGTTTTATGAACTTTATAATTAATAAATATTGATAATGGAGGAATACGCATAATATAGTCATATAATTATTACATAAATTGATAATTATAAAAATTTTGAAACTTGTTTGAATGTAGTAGTAGCAATGAGATTTCACGCCGACGTTATAGTATAAAGCATAATATGTATAGAAGCCGAAGTTGTCAATTTAAACGTATAGCAAATAAAGTTTCGATGGATTCTCGCATTGATATATAATTTTAAGTAATGACATTTGTTGTAAAATGTATTATGGATATTTTGAATGCCAACGTAAATAAAATAATTTTAACCTGCCACATGATGTTATTATTGAACGATCGAAAGAAAATATTCAACGCTTCGCTGAAATTATATCAAATCTGATTCTTTTAATGCATTATAAAAACAAAGGAATTTATTTATACTGATTTTAAAAAGAAAAGGCTATATATTTTAATAGATAAACTCCTCATATAATCTCTTCATGCAATCGTTATTATTCTGAAAAGCACAACTTAAAATAGTTTGTTCAAAACAGTATTTTTTTTATTAATATGATACAAATTAAGTTTAAATTTTGATTATTAAAATTGAAAGATAGCCCGCGGAGTTTATTCAAATCAGACATTTAAGATGGACGATATTGTAACACATGTGTAATAAAAGATAATTCTATTTCTAGTACCTAATTGTGACGTGTCAGTCTCTGATTGTCATTTTATTATTATAGCAATTATAATCATATGCGTAACGCGGCTTTATAAGTATATTGAGACAAACCTAAATACACTCATTTTTTAATTTCTTGGATAGAATATCTTTATCTTTCCTTACATGTAGTTTAATTAGGTTTTATGTTTTTCTATGTAACATTATTTTCTTATAATCAATTTATATGATTTCAGCGGCGCCATCTTATCACGTAATACCATAAAGCAACTATGAACATAAGAATAATGAGACAAGTTGTGTTTATGGAAACTTTTTCCCGACTGAAAAAGTGACAGCTTAGTTAACGCGCGAAAATTAAAAAAAGGCGATTCCATAAGATTTCTATGTAAAGTCAAAAATAAGAAATTTATTGTATTAATTTTTTATAGGGTTGTTATTGAAACATTTATTTTGGAATGTTTTTTTTTACATTAGAGATTGTAATTTTTAAACCAACAAAGTAACTACAATCAATCTAAAATGTGTTAATTAATTTGGTCATCACATGATGTTTACTTCGCAATAATTAGGTTTATATCGCAATTAAATAAACGAGATATCGTCAACAAACAGAACAATGTCGTTTAAACTCTTAACTTAAAAATATTTATTTTCTATATGTTATTTAAAAGGTTAAAAGAAATTGTTTTCCTAAAAAATAACTAAGAAACATTTTTATTTAAAAATGTGAATGTAATAGTGTATAGTAACATTTTAGTAAATTATAATAATAAAAATCGCAAATGTTCAGGATTTAAATATGTAGTTATTTTTTTAGTTAGTTAATCAAATTCCTCTAGTAACTCTCATTATATACCTATCCTTATTTGTGATATAAGGTCCTAACAATGTACTTACTGCTTTCGTTTTTTATTCCTGACTTTCGTCTATAACTTGATGAAAAAGTAAACTTGTTGTTTGCTATTGGTATCCATATTCTTTTCGAAATATAATTATTTAGTTATATGGACTTAAATAAAGTGACTAATTTGTCTAAACTTAAACCATTTTTAGTCAGGATGTGTGGTAGTGTGATAATACTAACTTGTTTTAAGCATAGTGCATTATGTTTATTAATTTAATAAGCAAATTATTACTTTGTAGTAACTAGAGAAATAATATCCCATGTTATTTTAGTTATATTTTTTAAATAACAACACTCATATGGATAAAAATTGTACCAAACTATAATTATGTATATCTTCTTCTTCCTGGCAATCTCCCAGCTTTAGCCATGGTCTGCCTGTATGGCATGGTATAATATGTCACAATAAATTTACTCATACCAGTTTATACAACTAATTAGTTCTGGAATGGTTTCACCATAAATAAATATTATTTTAATGACCACTTACATATATTCTCTGACTTTTCAGGCGAGTTAGCAAACATGCTATCAGAAATAGCAGAACAGTAAGTATTATATGGCCAAATATTTCATAATAAGTGACTTACTTCTACAATAATACTATAAAAAAGATATCATAAGAAAATAATTTATAATATGTACCAACACACATATATGTAATAGAGTCAGTATACAGGAAACCCACAAAAAGTTAAATATTAATTATTGGGAACTGAAATAATAGATAAGAGTGAACATATTGTAATTTATATTTGTAGAATTTGGATTTTAAAATATACAACTATTTATTTTATAATCTCACAATAAAATGAAAGGAACACTATGTTACTTAGACATTACCTACTGGAACTGTACATCAAAGGCAAGTATCCAATGGAAGTATTGAAAACATTTACATTTCAAAATATTAGAATATCCTTAAGAAATAATTAAATTTTGTTGTTTTGGAATAAAACCAGCCGACAACTCACCGGAAGGATTGCATGGAATTGTTTGGAACACATTAAAATATTCTTGTAACTGATAGGTTTCTATTTCATATCAATATTGTCAATTGTGTATCTTTTAATGATTATAGCTGGAAACAAATACATTTAACATTACATTCAAAATGTTCTAGCAAACAATGGTTGGTAGATAAGTGTTGGTAATATGGACATTTGTTTGTCAATCCTTAGTAGTATAAAAAAAATTACAATTTATTTGGTGAAGATCCACCCTAAAACAAACATCAGTCACTAGTGAACAATACAAATAATTCAATTCATCCAATTCAAATCTTACAATCTTTTACATCTTAATCTAATTTGAACATCATTTTTTAATTTTTAGTCTACATAAACTGAATATGTATAGGGATACAAAAATGGAAAAGTTCCACAGATAAAATAAAAAATTATATGCAAATGCACGCCGTTCTTTAAAAAATATTTCGAATACTAACACACGCTCTAAATTGGTTTCGCTTGCGTTCATAACACGGACTCCACACTAACAAAACATCAATAATATCAGAAGCAAGCACTTAATAAACTATATAAAAAAAAACAGTTATAAATAGCAAACATCATATAATAATACAATAAATAAAAAATGCCTTTGTCACTGCAATTTCATAAGCTCCTTGATGCCGATTTATAAGGGCTGATTTCACCAGTTATTAATATAAAATTTGCAAATGTCAAGCTTAATAGCTAGTTAGTTGACAGATAAAAAAATATTATTGATTTTATAGATTTTAATATAACGTCATAGATAAATTCTGTTATAGTCTATGTCACAATTTTCTCATCACCATAATGTATGATAGAATATATTTCTAATTTTATATGAATTTATAGGACGTTATAGGAACTGGTGAAATTCCCGTTAAGTGCAATGCCGCCATCAATGCTAGTCATCTACTTCTAGTTCAAGCTCTATATCAGCGAGATTGATCTTCCTTAGTGTGTTGATGACCATGTATCGGGAGAACATCACGTACAAATATCTGAACCACACCATTTGGCTTTTATGTAGTTTCATCGCTCTTGTCACGCGGCGACTTTCAGTCCAGCGAAGGAAGTACCTAGAGAAATTAAAGAATGATTTGTTAAGTAAATTTGCAATAATTTAAGGTCACAAATAATGTAGTAATTTTATTAATATAATATATTCGTAGTAAAATTTAATGAAGTGATCCTTACCTTTTGGAAGATAGAACAAAGCTCAGCGGAAGATCCAGGAACCCCAAGTACTTTCTCAGTATATTTACAGAATCCAGTGTATAAAATGTACATTCTGCAATAGAAACAATTCCTTTAAAATAAAATTATAACCAATTAATAGGTTGGAAATAAAGCTCCCAATTATTATTATATTTTTCATTTACTCCACTATTTGTAAAAAATATATGTCTTTAAAATAGAATTATAATATAATTGAACAAAAAAAGTAACAATTTAAATCTTTTTTTATTAAATATGTAAATCTAAGAATATTTAATGCTTCTGATCACAGTATTTATACATAAAACACATATTATACATATATGTATATCAATATATAATATGTGCTTTATATACAGTCAATCTGGGTAACTTTGATTTATCAGGTAAATTCGACAGTGGGACCATGAACTAGTTTCGATTATTTTTTCGCATGAAACCAATACTATTCATGTATATTTTTTTTAGATTTGCGTTTGTAAACAAGTTTCCTAAAAGCAAAAAAAAGTAAGTTGTGAAAGTAAAAAAAAGTCAAAACTTTTTTCTGAATATAGCGCGCGAATTTAAGTTTATTTTAGGGTGAATTACTTTTTGAATATTTTGTGATTTTGGTTGCTGATAGGTAAGTGAGATGTTATACAGAGCCATTTGTGATTTTATTACCACATTTTCATGAAAAATTTGCATATAATTACGTCATATTTTGAAATTTCATGCATAAATATGAAGATGGTAGAGCCTAGCCTAGCCTAGCCCAGCTCGAACACGGGCTGGCTCGACCGGGGATGTACCACCCTCTCACAGAAGATCAGCGTGAAGTAGCCTTCAGTGGTTGCGTTTCGTCCGATGAGTGAGAGAGCCGGTTG
>DVQO01001257.1:0-10568 GCA_018231785.1 Danaus gilippus
GCGATGGACCCGGCAACCGCACGGTGAATCCATTGAATGCTAAGAGGTTTCGTCTGTCTATTTACAAATAAATTATTTCAAATGGATGTGCTATATAAATAAAAACATATAGACATACATAAAGTGTTCCGAGAAAAAAGAAAAAAAATGAAACTGAATTTAAAGTCAGAAAAAAATGAAGATATTAATTTTTTACGTATGTGAAAAGCATACACATAATTGGTCATAGATGGGTAGGAATGACAGTGAAAATTTATTGAATAAAACACTTTTTAAAAGTAAACAAGAAACGAAATCATCTTCACGATTGTGATAGAAATTTTGATTAAAAGAATATTTCAATTTGCAACTGCCAAGTTTCTGATTAAACTTTATGAAAGTCCAAATAGGGAATTAAATAAGTTATAGATTTTTAAATTTTACATTCTCATGAATTATTTTGAAGATAATAAAAAGTGTCTTGTATTTCAGGTTTTGTTCTGAGCGTAATATACTGTATTCAGCAATAAAAGCTACGAGTATGTGAAAGTACTAACTGATTGGAGATATTATAACAATATTTGGTACCATAAGTTAAATAGACTGTCTACACTAAATTGATTTTATATCTATATATATAAAAATGAATTGCTGTTCGTTAGTCACACTAAAACTCGACAACGGCTGAACGGATTTATCTTATGTTAGTCTTGGAATGTTCGTGGAGGTTCAGGGAAAGTTTAAAAGCTGAAAAAAATTAATGAATTTCCGGGAAAACCCTAGAAACAGCTCTTTTCTATCTCCCATACAAACGGTTTTTTTGACATTAGATTTGACAATTAACTAATATGTCAATCATTCTATTTGATTGAAACAGGAAAAATTTATAAATATCAATACCTGGTTATTTAAGACGGAATAGAGGTCGCCCGGTCAGCTATACAATATACATATATTACTAATGTCGAAATTAACGCGGACGAAGTCGCGCGCAAAAAGTAGTATATTATAATAATTTCAAGATAAATTTTCACATGAAACAACTATTAATACCTAAAAACCATAAATATTTTTTTGTGTTAACCAGCAAGGTGATCTCTTATATTTATTTCGATTTATATATAATATTACTAAACCAATTTCACTTAACCGCTATCAAAAAGAGCCAGAAGTGACGTTAAACTAGAGAAACGACCGTTAAAGCCTATTTTTATGGCTTCTGTTAAGTAAAGCCGCAAAACAAACAGAGTGAAGTATTAGAGGATTGTTGGCGATATCATTTTCTTTACACTTGTTCTTAAAATACGCCTATACACATTAAACTATTGCAGGAATCACTTCAAAATATTTCTTTATATATATTTTAAAAACACATTACATGAATTTAAGCTAGATGCTTACATTTATAAGAAGAAATAAAAACAATGAATATATTTTTAATTACTTTTTAAACTGTACTTCAATTTATTTTAATTAAACTTCAAAAGACCTTTACAATGTATGAGTATTCATGTTGTAAACATCAATTACGTGATACTTATATATAGTAATTGATATAGCCAATTACGGAACCGACACGTGTACGTCAAACAAGAACGACTGCTTTAAGGAATTTGGCAACAATATTCAATTGTAATTATCTATTAAATATTTGAGAATTAGCAACATGAAACTGTTATATCATATTATTGTCACGAAATTGTAGTAAAATCATTTTTTTTTATCATACATTTAAAAATGACGTATCTGTCTTTGATGGTAATGAACCTGGGAAAATATTAAATAATGTGGTCCATTATTTAATATAGATAATAAGTTATAAATATTAGTCTTTTTTTTGTAAAAAAACTGAAGGAAGGCAAAGAAAACTTATTAAAAGTAATTATTAAGGTTAACTTTAATCGAACTCATAATTCCTTTTTGAATTAGAAATTAATGCAGAAAGCTTATTGAATGCGTCGTAAATAATAATGAGAAGAAATCTTTTGTGGCCTAGAAAGTTAATTAATTCCAATAAAAACAACATTCGACTTTCTTTTCTAAGACAGAAGATTCAATTTCATTTTATCATAGTTTCAGATTAAAGTTGCTAAAGATTTCCATTCAGCGTGAAATAGCGTCTCGTTTCAATGATCACGGAAGCCTCCCTTTTCCAATCTCATCCGATTTCACTATTTCCTTCTATTTTGCTCCGAATTTTATTGCTATTAACAATTATATTGTAACAGTCACAATGACTTCTATAATAAAAATTATTATGTTACTTTTTTCCCCGATGTAAAAATTGAAAGAAGGAACCAAATGTATTCAGTAAACTTTTACAAATTCCATTAACGTCCACTTCAAATATCAGAAGATCAGAAGATAATTCAAAAATTATGTAAAATGCAGTTAAATTGTGACTTTATTTAAACCATTTTATACAAATATGTTTTGAATCATTTTTATCTTGACATACGTTAGACAGTGAGGATGGCAGATAACTTACTTTCAAAGTTCAATTTATCTCGTCCCATCCATCTTACACTTATAAGTTTAAAAGTTCAAGAAAACAGTAAACTATTGCGAAAACAGATAACATTTAGTTGAAATATTGAATATGATTGGTTGTTATTTTATACAAAACCTTTACAATATAGTTATTTATAAAACCAGTTAAATAATAAATGATTATTATTGATGTTTAACAAACATTAATATTCCTACCATTTTTTTAGCTAATATTGAACATAAGGCTTAACATGTTTAACGCATTGTGTTTAATATATAAGAACTAAAAAAGTAATACAATATAGCAGTAAAATACATGCGACATCAAAAAATAATTTTACAAAGAAAGCAATTATAACTGCTATGGTCACAATTTTATAATTAACAATATGTAGCATTCTGAAATCCTAAAAACTGTTTAAACACATAAAATATCTGTTTTGTAAGTATAACAAAAATGTCAAATTAATGTGGTATTGTTTTTATATTTAGTAGAATAGAAAACTGATCCCCTATTCTCGTTACCAGATCGAAACTTTAATTAAGGCCCGGCCATAATTCGTTAAGCCACACACCCCCGATAGTTCATTAAAGCGATATGATTTACTACGTAAGAAACAAATTTTTAAAATTGTGTACACTTTATAAATTTTAAACGTCAAAAAGTGAATAATTTATTACATATAGCATATCCTTTAATCGCATATACATATTGTAATGCACTTATATGTAGTAAAATAGAGTGGATTCATTGATACAGATATTTATAAAACAATTTAAGAATACAATAAATTAACAATACCTTTATTTAATTACAATTTACCATTAACACGAAGATTCCAGATATTTTTAAATTTTTAATGTGATATGACGTCATTTCAACTTTGTAGTTTACCAAAATTCAAAAATATATTATGGTCTTAAGCTTATTAAAAGAGGAATTAAAAAATACACTATTTGAGTTTCTCATCGCTTCCTCTTTGCAAGGTAAAATATATTTAAGCCAATAACAATTATAAAAATTCTCGCGTTGTGTGAAATAATATTCTTTGTTAATAAAAACGTTGATAAATCACAGAATTACGGGATAATTATACTTCCCTGAAGTATTCTTATTTCTATATATTTTTCTTTCTTTCATATACTTCATACACCAATGTCTTAACAAATTGAATTTGGTATTAGTCAAAGTTAATGGTAAGCGTAAACCATTAAATACAAAGAAAACAATTATTCAAAGCATTTAAACGACCATTTAAATAGTTACTTTGTGGGGCTATTTATCTTAATTAAATATAAATTAAATCTCAAATATTCAATGACAGTAATTACAACAGGGTGTTTAATGCAATTATAATTATATTCACAAATCCTTCAAAAACCATCTAATGTTATAAAACAATAGAAGATTCTTAATTTATTTATACTCAAAATGAATTATTGGTAAGCCAACCATTGTGCTATGGAAATCCTTAAATTCGAGGAAAATCTATTTATATCCCACAATGTAACGGGTAATTTTTCTCAAATATATTTTATCTTTGAGGAAAGTAACCTGATTTATTCAAGAAATGGAATAAAGAATAAAATAATTTTTCTTAAACATTCTTACAAATCGCGAAAGCGAACAAAATATTTACTTGTCAGAAATAGAAGTAAGTGATCAAAAAAGCACTTTACTTTGTTTTGTCGTAACCTACTTATCTAATTAGTTATTTAGAATTAGTTAGTTATTCAATGAAAACAAAATATTATTTCCAATCTAAAGTAAATGACATTTTATTTGCTGATTTAATACTTAAAATTATTTAAGAACATCAAAAAACTTTTTCTAGCTCCACATTCTTATAGCATGAAAATAACTCACTTGGCAATAAGGTTGTATTTAATCTTTACATTGATTTTACTACGCACCATTAAACAGCTCTCGTAACGAGAACAGATTTTATTAGGGTAAAATATCTAGGTCTCCCAATTTTATTAAGGTAAAAGATCTAGGTATAAAGATTTCATGTTAACTCGAATATGGTATTTCAAATCATGTTACTTTGAAACTTGTTGATTTCGCAATCGTTGTGAAATTAATAATATGGCAAAAATTATCATTCGACTTTCGTAGAAACAAAAATTATCACCTTCTATTTTTTGTTTTTTATTTCTGAAAAAATATAATGTTACTTAAATCCTCAGTAATGTACATATATTTTGTCACTATAAAATTAAATACAGCCATGACCTTTTCTTACTTGTTTCTACGAATTGACTTTCATGTAGCCAGCTTATTCAATCTTGTTAAACGGTCCGTGGGTCGTCATGTGGGTGACATTAAACATCACCTTTGAATGAATATGGACAAATAAAAAAATATTAAACAATAAGATTATATATATTTTAATATTGTAGTTTTTTATGTCGAATTATTTGCAGTTGTTTTTATTATAACCCGCAGGAAATGTGTCTTTCATTGATTTGTCTCTCATTGTATTTGCTCCAATGAATAGATTATTTTTACTGGATTTTTATTTATAATGTTGATATAAATCTATTTGAAAATAAAATAGATAAGATTTGTATTTTTCTTACAATTTTTTTATTTAAATACGTTAAGATGGAAATGTATTAACATGAAATATTATACAGAAGAAGTCTACTATACATAAACAAAACAGATCTTTTATACGGAAGATATTCTCTGACGGTGTTCCAATAATTACTGACAGTCGAAAAGATACATATAATTTTAATAAAATGTATTTCATATCGCACGTGTCCTCTTATATTAAAATACTATACAAATAATATTTAAGTAAGTGCATCAAAGATCACTGTATAGTATTTACTGTTTTAAGTTGAACCTACAAAATTCTCAAAGTTGCCTACGTTATCGTCTATGTAGATTTTGTCCAATCGAGTTGAAATTTAATACCAAGTTAACTTGGTAGGTCAGACATCCTTGAATTAGACTCTATAGTTCTAATGAGATTAGATTAGTTCTGATGAGGTCGATTGTAATTTAAAGATGATGAAAATTGTCTAATTGCTGCAAGATATGTAACTTGCTATAATTTTTATGGTCATAAAGTCTTTTCAAGCCTCCTTCTCAGAGTTAACCATCTTGGCAGACCTCCATCAACTTGTAACGAATGTTTTTAAGTATTTTACTCTATCAGAGGTATCAGACAATGTCTGGTCTTAATGTCATCTCAAAGAGAGGTTAATATAATGGTTTCTGCTCCGCCTCACCATCTTAACAATATATCTATATCGCGACTTCAGCTAGCAAGGCCAGAGTTGCCTTACATAAAGTGTTTTTAAGGTTGACGACACAACGTTCTGATTTTCGAGAGATCCCAGTGGAGTCATTTAATCAAAAGTATTGTCTTATAAATTATTTAAATGACAAGAAATTATATATAGGTTTCCAAGAGTTTAAGCGTATGAATAAATTATAATTACTTCATTGCTGAAGTCAAATATGTAGTTTTATTTAAGTATGAAAGTCTTAGAAGTTGTAGTTTATCTTCAATTAAGTTAACGGAAATCTGGTGGAGCAAATCTAGAGATACTTGTTAAACTGTATACACAAACATAAACATTAATATTCCTTACTACTCTCATAAATGAACCGTGAAGGTGATTTGAGGATGAAACAATAAACAAAAAATTTTATCAAAAGTATACTTTTCAATCTATCGTAATTAGTATCTACAAATACACCGTACTTCATCAAAATTAAAAATATAAACTGACTAAGTACGCAACATTGTTACACAATCATGGGAAAAGAAATTTAGTTTATTCCAGTTTAACGTCAATCTCTGACTTAAAGACACTACTTTAGAAAATAGTTAATTATAAATCATAATTATAACTTGAATAAGGTTTTATAGTTTAAACTGATTCTTCTTGCATCCTTCTATCACCAGAAGTAATTACAGTCAAAATATGTATTTATATATATGTTATAGAACGATCGCCAATATTTCATACTCGTAATATTTTTACTATATTTTTAGTCGGGACTGCGAGATTTTTAGGAAAAAATTAAATTATATATAATATCTAGACTACACATTTTTTTACAAAGTTTATTAGTTTTTCAGTATTTGATTTAAAAACTCACAACACTTCTGTTATTACATAAATGAAATAACACTTTTATATGAATATTTCACAATATATCAATCAAAAAAATTAAAATTTATATTCAAACCAAATAAGCGTCAAAATAAAGTTACTTTTTTTTAGGGTATTCATACTCTTATTTTTGTTGAGTAATTTTGAATTAATTATTATATATATTCTTTCAAAATAAGTAAGCAAAGTAAGCGATTTGTGAATTTATTATAATTAAATTTGCAATAGCTCGCGTTTTTTCATCCCCTCAGATTTTTTACCAAAAAAAACGAAAGAATAAGCTTTTGAGTATACATCAAATAAGAGAATTTCATTGAGTCAATTCTCTAGTGATTTAGAAACACTCATGAAAGCTTTTTAAAATCAGAAATAAATGTTTCAGATAATCTTAGTTTTATTACAAACATTCGTTTTAGTAAATACTTGTATAATAAGGATAACTATTAATGATAAAAATAAAAATATCATAACAGTATAACTACTCTGGGGTAAAATTGTTTAACAAGCATTGTTTTTTGCTGAACAAATATACTATGTTTATTTAAACAACTGTTGTTTTATATTTCTAAATAAAACATAAAAATTACGACATTCCAATAGAAATATAAAAAATGCATGTGAAACATTCGATCTCAATCAACAAATCTGTTTCCGCTCACAAGCAAACTGCACATAGCTGGGAATTATCATTCTGCTTCAACATTTATTTTATTATTTTGTTGTAATCAAATTTAATCTATGTGTTAATATTAGACATTTCAATATTATAACAACTCAAATATTATAATTTTTTAAGGACCAACATGCTTCCAAATATTGTCATATTATTCTATTGACGGCTAAAGGCGTCGTAGACAAAGAATACGCCTTTGAATCTTATTAAATTTCTTACATAGACACACAACCATCACTATTTCTTTCAGTTTTTTGTTGTCAATTGTAAAAAAAAGTAACTTATTAATAATGACTACAGGAAAATATTATGTTGAAAATCTTATAGCACTAATGTCAAATAAAAGTTTCTACTTAAAACCGCCCCAAACTTATCCTACATCATCATCGTTTACCGGGTTTAACTTGTTCGTGATCTTAACTCAAGAACCAGTCTGCCCTAATGGTCGTCAACTTTGCGGCAAATGTGGGCTTTCCACTGACACTTTAACTTGCATTGTCGTTTACCTTAATTGTATGTTGAAGGACTTCATTTTGTATTTCATGCTGTAGAGAGGCTTTGGAAATAGCTCTCTTTATAGGTCACTAAGAGAAACTGACAGTCGGTATAAGTAGGAGTCACTGGTTTAATCATGTTATATTGGTTCCATTTATTATAAATTAATGTGACGTAACTATTATTTTTCAATAAGGGAGTATTACTAACTAAGAAAACTTTGAGATTTCTCAACCCAAAATATTAATATAAATCTGATCTACATGTAAGGCACTGAATAATAAAAAAATATATATATTGTTTCGAAAATAATATTCCAACATTAAACAAATGGATAGCAGATTTTTAATGACATTTTTTCTGATCGATACAACATACAGCTACCTATATTTAATAAATATCTACAAAACAGGCAAGGTTTATTATATAATCAATTTTGCGATATTGCCAAAGTTATACCATTACAGCGAAGGGATCTTCTTAAAATCTTTAACGGTGCCTCATTAATGTAACCATTAGCTAGAGTGAAATCTATTAACTGCTGGATGGCACTTAAATTATTTGAAAATACCTATAAAAATATCAGTTAATATTATAGATTGGCAATTTGTAATTCTTCCAAAAAAGAAAAAACTTTTAAAAGCGCTAACGTGAGGTATGCTTGGTAATGAACTGTAAGGGAAACGGTTTCCTAACTACAGTAAAACAAAATTTACTAGAGACAGCACGTTACTGGGTTAGTGGCTATAAGGACAACTATTAGCGAAACGTGAAATATTACTGATGTAATTCTATGGGCGTGGAAGCAAAGGTAAAAGCAGTACGATTTAAGTGTACATAAAATTTATGTACAGAAGTGTCCACTACTAAATGTTAGCACTTAAGAAAGTTCATTAAAGAATGTAATTCGATAACGAAATGTGTATTTGTTACCCAAAACCAAGAACATGCTATCCATTTCAGTAATGACTAAAATGGAGAAACTCTGTAACAAAACACTGAAAAAAAAAAAGGTTTTTATAAATTTATAAAGTCCAAAAATTTAAACAATTTTCAATCGTATTTTATTCAATATATATTTATCCTTTTTTTATTACTGAAACTTTCACGTTAATCTGCATATTCCGTGATCTGCCGTTACCAAAACAACTGCTGAAACTAATCAGTTTCGAAAATATTTAATGTTTGTCTCATAATAACTTTTGTGATAGATGTTCAGACCTCTAATATTAGTCATTAGCAAAATAATTGCTTATTAAAACAATTGATATTCAACAAATTTATTTTATTTGTATTAAAATAAAACTTAAAATTGAAAATACAATTTTTCAGGTTATTCAACGTTTCTTTATCTTATATTACAAATTCTTTCTATATAAAAATGTAATAAATTGTACCTAATAAAAAGAGCATTATAACAACCCAGTATTGCATATATGAAACTAATACATAAACAAATTAATAGTGTTCGTGAAATATTTATTCAAATTCCTAGTTCCTATCCTGAAGCTAGGCAAGAGGCGAGGATATAATATAATATAATACAATCCAAATTAGTATTTTTACTATACCTAAAGATTTTAGAGCTATCTGCAAAAGCTGTTACAAAATACAAACAAAATGATACAGAAATAACTTGACATTCACATAATTTTAATTTCATTAATTAAGATGTGTCTAACTAATAATTTGAATTCAAGAATGAAATATATATAAATCTATTAAACTGATTTGCATCAGATTGATAGCATACGATTATGATCTTTATCATTACTAGCAACATTTTTATATTTTAAATAAACTAGACATCTAATGGAAATATTTTCTTGTTAAAACGAAAACCCTGCTAGCTCTCAGTGTTAAAGCTGCAACCAACATAAATAACAATAACTTGAAAATATCAAAAAGTAACGGAACGAAGTTTTAAAATTGCTTTTAAGAAAAATGCCGCTAGCAGCATTATATTGGAATTTAAGATATGTTTTTTTATAATTGAAGCTGCTTCTGTTTTAAGTTTGTGGTATAATAATGAAAGAGATTTGGTGTTTGAAATGTTTTATTAATAAAAAATGGAAATATGTCAAATGATTGTATCTTTTAAAAATAAATCTTTAATCTTTTGTATATATATCTTTAACTGGCAAAAATTATTAATTATAAACAATTATATACTTTCTTCGCCAAGTTTCTATTAAAATTCTTCTTCTTACAATGAACTTTAAAGGTACAAATTAGGTTTTCTTCAAAACGTACATACTTTAATAGATACTTTTCTTTACCTCTACTTAAGAAGTTATTTCTGAAACTTTTAAAACTGTATTAAAATGTGTTTTAAATAATTATGATTGGAACAAAATCAGTCGAAGATACTGTCTTATAAAAATGTATATTTTACAAAATCTTTTTTCATAGAAATCTTAGAAAATGTTACAACGACCATTATTTTAATACACTTTAAAGAAATTATTAAGTAGGTTTCTCATATAAAATCAGAGTTAGTATAGTATAGGATTGGAAATGTTAAAATTATTTATACAACATAAACAACAACATACAACATATATCCCAAGTTACTTCCCAAGTTCAAAAATGAAGCTATTAAAGTGTTTTCTTAAGAATTACGAAATTATTTTCATAGAAGCTAAAGCTTTTGGTCCATTGTACACTTGTATATACAATTATCAAGCTTTGCTATTTTCGAGGTAAATTATTTTATTGTCAACCACGTCACGTCGTCACTAGCCTATCAGAGCCCACTGCTGAGCAAAGGTCTCTTTCTCACATGGAGAAGGTT